>LZPO01055730.1:16955-34713 GCA_001675575.1 Neotoma lepida | reverse complement strand
CCACGTGTTCCACGTGGCTTTACCTGTGCGCAGTTACATGTTGCTTTCTGGGTGGCAGAATGGTGTGTGCCCCTGCTCTGCTTTCGGCTTCTCTTCCCCTAGTTCAAATGTCCCGCCTAACCTTATTCTGCCTCACCATTGGCCAAACAGCTTTATTTATCAACCAATCAGAGCAACANATTTTTAGAAAGACATTCCCATCAAAGAATACAACACATCTTTGCATCATTAAATACTCCACAGCATAAACAATGTAACACATCTTTAACTAATATTCTACAACAGTGCCCTTTGACTTTTCATAGTGCAGGTTAGAACCAGAACTACATTTTCTTCCACTAACACCAGAGGATAACACCATCATTTCTGGAACCTCTTTATCATATTATTTATATTTTAGCAAGAGTTACAAAAATGTGATTTTTTTAAGAGAACAACCTGTATATCAGTTTTAACTTTAATAAAATATAACTTACTTTGAGGCCTGACACAAATACTACAATATTTTATATATTATTTTTTAACATCACTCACTGCAGGCTTTGTAGATATACTAGATATGTTGCTTCATTCAACAAGACTGGTATTATCACTTATTTTGAAGAACCAGGGACAGTCAGAGATTAACCAAAGTGTCCTCCAGTTATTTGGTACGCTGATCTGCTGCCTCAGGCTCCATCCTCAGTCTTCACCTGCAGAGATGAGAGACTGTCTTCCTGTGCCTTCTCCCTTCTGCTTCTCTTCCCTGCATTCCATGTTCTTCGGAGTATGGCTATAACTGAGCACTTCATATGGCCAAAGTTGATATTCCTGGGAGTTTCCTTTATCAAGGATTATAAGACTGACAACTGAGACCTCCGTTGATGCTGCTGAAGTCTTGGTACTGACTTCAGTTTGACTTTCCTGTGACCTGGCCACAGGGAAGTTACTGAAAGTCTCATGAGTTATTCATGAAATCTGCTTTTACCTGATATAGTAAAAGGGAAAGCCTGCATTCAGTTTTGCTAAATATGGTATCTACCAGGCCATTGCTGAGAAGTTNTTCTGACTTAGTTTCTAAACACTTGATTTGTTTTTATACACTACTCANATAGATATGAAAGATTTATGCATTTTAATTTCGTGTTTGAGGGTTTGTTTGTACAGCAATTGACTGACTTATCCCTGGAGAGAGATTGGCTGCTTGCCCTCTCAAAGGCAATAGAATCCTCAATATCACTGTGGAGTGAGCAGATTTCTTATTCCCCACTCCCCAGTGTTTAAGTGTCAAGTCATGTAACAAACCTCTTTTACCCATAATCATTCCTGTACTCCCAAAGAAGATTTCAGTGTACAGAATATTTGGCACTGTACCAACATAGTTTTCAAAAGTCACCAGTGTTGTGAATACAAAAGCAAGTTAGAAGAGAAGGCCTAGTGAATACTTAACTGTTTGCACCACTCTAAACCATTTCTAGTGTTTGTGACTTCATAGAGACAGTTGTGATGACTACCGGACACTGAATTTAGAACCAGGACTCAAATCTTTCTTGGTAACGCATTTATTTGTAATGCCATTTATGTTTTAATCTGTAAATCATCTGTAAAATACCTTGACCATCTTACAAGTTTATTTTCCAGATCAGGAAATGCTCTGCTTATGGCACAGTATCTAGTTATGATTATATGATGCAATTTTTTAGCTGTGATCAACAGCTTACATTTTTCTTATTTCACCCAATATTTGATACGTATCTACTTACTTTTATCACTAGAAATTATGGATTTAATTTTTATTCTTATTGTTTTCTTTTTATTTTGCTACCAGTTTTTGTCTTTTAAAAGTCATTATTTTAAACTCAATGTGCACACGGACATGTGTGTGTGTGTATGTGTGTGTGTGTGTGTGTGTGTGTGTGTGTGTGTGTGTGTGTGCTCAATGTACCTTGTGACATAATGGCAGAAAGAGTAGACTACAAATCATAATGACTCAACTTTACAAGACCCTGCACATTGATAAGCAATGAAAAAGTATCTGCATATGCTTCTTCTTGTGGTGCTAGGGATTGAACTCAGAACCCTGTGAATGAAAGGAAGGTGTCCTACCAGTGAGCTACATTCTCAACCCCCTACAAAGTCTTTGAAGAATGGTTTCCTTCAAGAGAATTTTCTATTGATATGATTTTCAATATTACTTAAAATAAGATATTTTAAGTACACCTTAAAGTATATTTGACAAAGAAGACCTCTGTATAAAATGACTAACTATAAGTCACTTAAGTTACAAAGGCTGATTGAATTTAGAACTCATCATTTATTTTAGAAGGTCTGAAAGCCACACACATTTAGTAATGCCCTGGAATCACTCCAGTCCTTGGAATTAGCTGTGTCCACAGCTAAAATGTATTATAATTTAAAAAAAAGAAAACACAGTAGGACCAAGTNCGGCAAAAAATTCAGGAAGACTCAGAAAATCCATGAATATACACTTCTTTGTGCTCCCTCCGTGAAGGGGCCAATGCCTTTGTGCTCTTTAATAGAGTGGAGGAAGATGTCGTAATATGTGCACCACATTTCTTCCCTGAGAAGCCCTTGGCTCCCAGCACTGTCAGGCAGGCATGCCGTTCTTAACCAGCATAGAAATCCACCCTCTGAGGAGACAGCTGCTCAGCAGAGGCAATCCTGCATTTCAAACACCAAATTCTAAGCCCAAAGCAACTTTTAAGGATGGTCTAACTTCTTCTCAATCTCATTCATGTATCTCTTTACCCTCTCTTTTCTTTCACACCAAACTTCTTTCTATGATTTGATTATTAGATATTATTTATACAGAATAACCGCTTCCACTGTGACTTTTTTTATACGTGTTTATAATGTGTTTTGCCTTTTTCACCTCTCTCTAATGCCCTTCCATTTTTCAGTTAGCCCACTTCTTCTTTCAAGACTCATTAACTCTTTTATGTCTATGGAAGTCTTAAATATATTCTTTGTGTCAGAATTGGTTATAGGCTTGGTTATAGGTCTATCTACTAGGAATGGCTTCACTGTTCCTATGAATAAAACATATCAGAGTTGAAGAGAATATTAAATGAACAAGTTTCTGTTCATGGCTTCTTGGGAATGAAAAGACTCCCTCACCTTCTGTATCATCTTCCTTCCTGAGGAGACTATGACAGAAGAAGCAGAAAGACAGGCAGTTTTGACAAGCCTTCCCCATGGCGCCCCCCATACTAGGATGTTTGTAACTAGTCAGAAACACATGTGTTCGATGGCCATTTTCTGAACTAAAGTTTATAACATTTGGTCTGATGGTAAGGGGAGGGGGGAGATGGAACAATTGGCTGCATTTATCTACCCACCAACTAGGTTTGCATGTTTGCTCAAGTAAGAATCAGGAGCTTTCGCAGCAGTACACTTCCACTGACACCAAGATTTCAAAGAAAAGTTGATAACTAACTGCTCTGTACATCAAATACCATAAGTATATTTTCTTGCTGTTCATTAATTACATTTTTCATTTGAAACATGGCAAAATAGCATTGTATTTTATGTATTGAATATCAAATCATTTTTAAGGTTAGTCGACACCACTACGAAAATTCTTTTCTACACTGCATAATTTTAAGTATTAATTTAAACTTCTAGAGGTGTGGAGATGGCTCAGTGGATAAAAGTACTTGCTCTGCAAACATAAAGACCCAAGTTTGAATCCCCAGCACCCACACAAAACAACGAGGTGCGAATGCGTATGCCAGTGACCCGCAGCATCGGGGATAAATGGATCCCNAAAGCTTTCTTGCCAGCCTAGATTGCAGATAGAATTAAGTGTTCTTTAAAACAACATTTGAAGGGTTATTAAAAAGGAGGCCAAGAAAACATTATCAAGAACAACAAATGTGATGCAAAAGAAAAACAATTATAAAAATTAACATTTTTAAGGAAATGCAATAAAGACAGAAGAGTATTTCTACACATTCATATATTAGTGATCACAATATGAGTAAATAGAATAAATTCAAATACTGAATATAAACATGTATCTTGACACTTCCAAGACTTGTCAGGAAGGGAATGTAAAATATTTCTAGAGTAATGAAAGGTTAAGTCTTATATAATAAAGAGGGAAGCAAAATGGCTCTGAAATATGCCTGGAAGTGTGAGAGTGGAAGGGTTTTGTCAATCGCTGGAATCAGGATGAAATATAAAGGAAGGTGAGAGGGTGAGAGCAGTCAGCTAGCAGCAAAATTACACAGTGAGTGGCAGGCTGTTTTCACCTGTGTGTTAGGAAACTGTCCAGAAGCAGCAGGGTAGNTCCCCACACTAATCCCTTTGAAACTATTTTACCTTGAGCAGAGATCACAGTTACTAGCCCTTTGCAATATTATTGTTTAAATCAGTGTTTCTCAACCTTCTCAATGCTGTGATTCTTTAATATAGTTCCTCATGTTGTGGTGACCACAACCATAAAATTATTTTCATAGCTACTTCATAACTGTAATTTTGCTACCATTATGAATCACAAAGTAAATATCTGATATGCAGGATATCTGACATGTGACCCCTGTGAAAGGGTTATTGGACTCCCAAATGGGTCATGACCCACAGGTTGAGAGGTGCTAGTTTAAATGAAAAATAAAAAGTGAGATATTGATGCTAAAACAGAAGTAAATAATTAAATCATAAAGTAAAATAAAATAACTTGTGTGTATAGCCATGTTTTATAAGTTACATAATCTACTGCATACATAATAAATAAGAATAAAGCAGAAGAACACAGTGTACTAGTTCAGTCATGAAATTCCTATGGAATAAGTTCTAATTGAGTGCTATGAAAAACTAAGTAGATGGAGTGTAGCTTCAAGTCAGTGCCCATCTTTAGGCAGCTCACAATGGGTCAGGCATTTAAAGACAGGAATTGCAAGTGTTCGTGATGGCAAGGTGCTCTGGAATGGAAGTAGCTCTCTAATGTGTTCAAATTACCACTGACCTTTATGAAATGTTATACTAGGATGAAGAAGAGACCGCAACTGGAGTGCATATTAGAGTTCAAAATGCAGAGCCCAGAGATTCCCGAACTATCCCAAGACAATAGAAAGTTAATTTTAATCATGCTCTGTGTAGGGAAATTAGCATTGAAAGATTAGCCATGCTCCTTCCACAAGACAGTAGAACATTGAGTTGGTAAAACTGTTCAACTAATTGTGCTTATCTCCATCACACCCCATGTGATCTTTGTGCAGACAGAATTTGAATAAAGCACTAACCACCAATTCAAGCTTTCATTAACTTGTTCATTCATCCTTTAAAGCTTTGCCATTTTGCATATGTCACACACTNTGTGAATTCTTAGTGATGTATCTAAGGAGTAAATTGTGAGCCCTGACTTCATAGAATGTAGAAGTAAAGACACATGAGCAGTTACAGTCAAGTATGATAAGTTCAATAAGAGAACACATACAGCATTGGGCAAGTATTGAGAGAGTGAACGTAACTGCAGCAGCAGGGATGAGGGAAGGTGACAAAATTGCATTATCAGAGTGCATTTTTCTATGGTGATTCCAGAACAAATTGCTAATTGAACACCCAGCCAATTTTAAAGTACTCTAGAAATAAAGAAGAACAATATGAGTCATGGAATGTTTAAAAGTAGAATAAACCACAAGGAACTCCAACTGACATACTGTTATCAACCATGCTTGCCTGTCTGTGAGGCCAAATACCTGCCAGGGTGTCATGACATGTTTCAGCATTGATTAGCTAAACACACAACATAAATGTAAAAATGATGTCGAAACTGGCATGGGTCACTAACACATTCACATTAAATAAAACAAGGCATGGTTTTGACAAACAGAAATGGCAAGTATGATAACTTTAACTATTGTCAATACTAATCATAAACACATGTTCAAATGAATTGAGGTAAACTTTTAGAGCCCTTCAATAGCATTAGAGTACAAATGACCTGTGTGACAAAATTTGAGACAGATGCAAAGCTACATAAGACCTATAACTTATGTTGCATTGGAAGAAATGTGAAATCTCTTCAGAAGGGGCAACTAGCAATTGTCACTGTAGTCTCTGTCAAGACTCAATTGGCATGATGTGTCCAGTACTGGATGTCATGGATATTACATCTTAGAATGTGAATTACTGTGTCCTCAACTTGAAGGTCAGAAATACCTTAAGTAGCAAGTGAGGCAAAGAATGCAACATAAAAGAGACACAGTGGAAACAGATGTGAACAGCTGTGAATAGATGATCAGAAAGCACAGGGTAGAAGTCTGAGTCAGCAATTATGTTTTCCAAGAAGTTTGGACTACTGCAGTAATAGGATAAAGTTCAGGTACTCAACTAGACAGGATTGGACCTTTCTTAAAGATTTGTGACTCCACAGAAAGATTGGAATGAAGAGTAGGCAACACTCTCTATAATGCTAAGAGACAAGAGCAAAGTGAGAAACTATCACAGAAAGTCATGGAGCAGGAGAATGACAGCTGAGTGTACACACTGGACACTGAACACCAAGCAGAAGTCTTAGCCTTGAAGAAGTGAATGGAATTGGTAGCAATGGAGAGAAAGTCATCATTTCATAGTATCTTAGTTTTCTCTCCCTGGAGTAGGTCTGGTGTCTTTTCAGGCCAAGTCTATAGGTGGGATTGACTTTCTCGTCTGGGACAGTCAGAACTATAGAGTTGATCAAGTATCTGAAATAATTCATTATCCTGCTACTCTATTGTGTAATTGACTCATTGTTAGTGACGCTTATTAATGGAGTAGTCTCCCAGGAGTTAATCACGGTGCTAGGTCAGAGAATGGGAAGATGAATGGAGCTTGTGCTTTGCAGTCAAGAATTCTCACTTCAACAAGCAATGGAGGTTCCCTGGGAGTTTTCAAGCTAGCAAGTAATAGGCTAAGTTCTAGAATATCTAGCTGCAAACAAAAGGCTTTAAAGCCTGATTCAAGGGGTGAATATGTTCTAAAAATGCAGCCCAGTTTATAACATTTCTTCAAATATATTGAACGTAATACATATAAATATATGAAATAAATGAACTAAGCTGTTCAAATACTTTTCCTAGATGAGAGAAGTAGTTTATAAAGAATATGTAAAGAAAACTCAAATCATTTTGGAATTTTCAAGGAACGTACTAATATATTCTCTTTAAAAACTCATTAAATAATACAGGCATGAAGTTTGACCACATTTTTAGTAAATTGCTAATATACATATAGAAGTAGAGAATATACAGATTTTTACTTAAAACAATTATTAAGTAAAACAAATTACACATTTCTAAAAATGAGATGTAGAGGTTCCTCATTTCATCCAGCCGTACAACTCCAGAGTGTGCACCATTTATGGAGGTTTTGTTGTTCCCTTTTCTGATACTATCTCTAATCTAGCGAATTCCAGTGTTAATACATTTAAAAGTCACCCTGAATCTCAGTGCTTTTCCACATATCTCTTTCTGTGTGTGTATATCTGTTGTTATGAATGTGCNTGCACATATGTCTATGTATATGTCTGTATGTGTGAGTGTATGTGTGCATCTGTGTGTGTGCAAGTATATATGTATGTGTGTATATGCATATGCATTTGTTCATATGTGTATATATATATCTGTGTTTGTGTGAATTTGTGGCTTTATATATATATCTGTGTAATTGTGTATATATATATCTACATGCATTTATTTCTATCTGTACATGTATGTACATGTATACTGATGTGTGTACACATATTTGTGTGCTTTGTGTCTATGTGTATATCTGTGTGCATGTATATATATGTATGAATTCAAGTGAATCAGCATATATAGGACCACTTGCACACCCATGTTTATTAACTATTCACAACAGCCAAGATATAAAATCTGCTTACTTGCTCATCAACAGATTAATAGACAAAGAAAATATGTTGTCTGCTAGNGATGTGGCTCAGTAAATAAAGTGCCTGCCATACAAGCGTGAGGACCTGAGTTCAGATCCCCAGGACCCATGTAAATAGCCACACACTTCAGCTTGTGCTTGCAATCCCAGAACTGGGGAGGTGGAGGCAGGAAGATGGTGGGACTCACTGTCCAGTCAAAGTAGCCAAACCAATGAGATACAGGTTTAATGAAAAGCCNTGTGAAAAAAATCAGGTGGCCAGTGATCAAGGAANACACCCCACACCAACTCTGAAATCCACATGCACACACATGCACTTAATAACTCACCTGAACACACACATGAAGGAAAGGTTTCATGTATACACGGTGGAGGTTTATTTAACTGTAAAAAAAAATATTTAAAATGTCACCTGTAGAAAACTAACTGGAGCTCGATGTCACCATGGTGAGAGAAACAAGCCAGACTCACACAAATGTAATTTTCTTCACATATGGATCCAGTCGTTATAGATGAAGACGGAGCAGAGGTATGCTTGGGAGAAGAGGGATTCCAAAATTTAAGTGATCTACAATCACAAAATTTGAAATTAGTGAATTTTAAATTTACATTACTGCCACAAGGTGGTGCCATAACAGAAACTGTGGCAAGTAAAGAGGAATTCTTCCAGCATTTTCTCTGAATTTACATAACTTTCCATTATGCTTATACCTGCTATTGTAACTTGAACTTCTAGCAAAATTAAGTTATTTTGTATGTGGTTTGGGTCAATGAATTGTCAGTTCATATCATTAGCCATTTTCCATTTTTTTAAGTGGAAATGTTCTTGTGTGTGATCATCAGAGGCTTTTATAAGCTATAAATATAAGTTACTTAATTTGTGTGTTAAGATTTTTCTCTTAATTTGTCACTCTTTAAAATTTTAACTTTCAAAATTAGATTTTATTTTCAGTGTTAAAAGGTAGAGCTGGAAAGATGATTCAGAGGCTAAGAGCACATATTACTCCTACAGAGAACACCGGTTCTGTTCCCAGCACCCATGCCAGACAGCTCAAAACTGCCTATAACTCCAGTTCCAGGGAATAGAAATTCCTCTACTGGCATTAACAGGAATCAGTACACACAGGGCACACATANATTCACTCAGGTGTGCACTTGAACACATAAATGTTTTAAATAATAATTCATCATTAAAATAAAAAGATGTCTTTCTCCTCTAATGATTTGAAACCTTACCCTTGTTGGTTTCTAGTTCAAATACGCATAGTCTTCTATTTGGATAGTTATATTTTGTTCCAAAGTTGACCAAAAGTTTATATACTAAAATATACTTGGTNACAAAATTATCCTCACAGCATACAATGGGATCAGATATGAGGGTTTTGCATGAATTCCAATGCCTACCCTGATGAGTGCCAGAGATAAAAGACCTGCTTGAAGTCCCGTGCTTCAAGTGAGTGGCTTCGGTCTAAAGACACATTTTCCCTATTTCAAATTCAGCATTTCAACTATCCTGCTGCAGGACTCCTGTTTGAGATGAAAATAGATTATCCCTTTTTTGCTGTGATTCCTTTCAGTGGCCCAGGAACAGTCCAGCTGCAGCAGCTTCCCATGCCAGAACGGAGGCACGTGCATCAGTGGGAGAGCCAGCTTCATCTGTGCTTGCCGGCACCCTTTCACGGGTGACACTTGCGCTGTGAAGGTCGTGGAAGAAAACGCCTTAGCGCCAGGTACAAATCTCACCTTCTTATGCTTCTCAGTGTCACGCACAAGCACATGCTGGAAATAGTTGTGAGAGAGCATTTGTGCCTTCTTAACCTGTTTTTCCTGTTTTCTTCACTTCTGTAGATTGGTGTTAGTTGTACATTTACTCGGAGAGTGCGGCACTTCTGGCCCTGAGGCTGCTCGGCCAGACAGAGTACTGGCAGGCAGCTGACACCTGAGTTTGATGCTCAGATTCCACAGGGAAAGGGGAGAATTAACTCCTGAAAGCCGGCCTATGGCCTACACACACACACACACACACACACACACACACACACACACACACTAATAATAATATTAAATTTTAATGTAGCACTCCTGACTTTTATATAAGAAAATGTGTGCATTTAAAATATATGATCTTTAGTGACCCCAGAGTATTTCAAGCCAGACTTTACCTATTTCCTGTGTTCAAGAGTACATTTTANTCCATTTNTAGTATTTCCTAAGTGTATGTGGCATTAATTACACAGAAATTTGCTTTTGCCTGCTTTTCCTTGATGAGCAAGGCTTCGTTTCACTTCAGTCTTAGAGCCTCTAGAAATTATCACAGAAACTTGACTCTCCATCTTGGAGGCTCCAGTCCCTGCAGGGTGATCTGGCATCCTANACTGGATACATTCTGAATTCCTTTATCTCTAGGAAATGTAAAAAGCAGTACNCAGATGATCTTGCAGGTATTTCTACAAGAGAGGTGAGGGATGTCCCAATCGACCCTGATCTAAATGGAGAAANTGAGGCTCCAGGAGACTGAGTGTTTCCACATACTTTAGCCCACATGGAGGCAGGCATCCAGACACACGGGCATTGCTCAGTTTGATAGAGACCTTTGTGCTTCTGTTCAAGACTGTGCGATTGAGATAAAATGAGAACTATAGGAAGAAAAACAAGATAAAAACCTGAAAAATAACTCTTGCCATGTTTTTCCTTGAACAGATTTTTCCAAAGGATCTTACAGATATGCTCCAATGGTGGCGTTTTTCGTATCCCACACTCATGGAATGACAACACCGGGTCCTATCCTGTTCAATGATCTAGGCGTCAATTACGGGGCTTCATATAACCCAAGCACGGGCAGGTTCAGAATTCCATACCTTGGAGTGTACATATTCAAATATACTATTGAGTCATTCAGTGCTCATATCTCGGGGTTTTTAGTGGTTGATGGAGTAGATAAGCTTAGATTTGAGTCTGAAAATACGGACAATGAAATACACTGTGATAGAGTTTTGACTGGGGATGCCTTATTTGAATTAAACTATGGGCAAGAAGTGTGGTTGCGTCTTGTTAAAGGAACAATTCCCATCAAGTACCCACCCGTGACCACATTTAGTGGGTTCCTATTATACCGCACCTAAGATTGTCTGAAAGGCTGACTGGTATGTCGCTCCAAAGCTCTCTCTTTCTCTGTCCTTGCACACACATCTGCCCTCTTGTGGTATTTCTACACTAAATGAGAAATGTCTTTTAATAGTCTAAATGGTTATTTCATAAAATGATTTGGATAGGCTGTGCAGGAAGGGATTCTTTCCCCTAAGGAAATGAAGAGGCACAGAAACCAAATGTGTTCGCTACTATGCTCATGCCTACCTATGCTCCTTCATTGTGAGTCTTTCCAGTGTAGAATAAAATGTTAGCCATGTACTATTGCCAGTCACAGCCGACTTGTGCCAAGTAAACTTAAATTTTGTTATATCCTCTGTATATAAGCACAGAATAAGAATTTCCTAGAATGACAAACTCAAATAAATAATTCAAAGGCAAAACAACTCCCATTTCCAACTTTTATTTTTGCTTTACTGTTGAGTTGATCAGATTTATATACTAACATTTATATTTGTGTTCAAAACTAAGAAAGGTNAAGTAGGAATATAAAATATGCTTAAATATTCTCTTTTCAAAATTGGAAAATGGAGAAATTACCGANGCCTATTTGAACATTTATACCTAATTGTACGGATATCNATGTGTATTCTTTCTCTGCCTCCATTACATAAAATCTATGTGAAGACAAGTACAATGCTTTTTGATGCATATTCTTTTATTATAGTGTTGTGGGGAAATTTGCTGTCTCCTTTTGTGAACTCTTAGTCTTAATAATAAAGGATTTTAAAGATGGATGCTGAAGGAAACTNAAGTCCCATTTCTTTAAAGTTTGAGCAAAAAAGTAGCAGCCAGGAGGAGGGAGACAGAGAAGAAAGGAAAAAAGTCATGAACTTTTCTCCCTTTTTCCATTTTTCATCGGTATTGTGTGTGTGTGTGTGTGTGTGTGTGTGTGTGTGTGTGTGCATGCATGCCTGTGTGCATGAGTGTGGTGTGCATATATATATGCATGGTTTTGCACATGTGTAAACATGCATGTGGAGGCCCCTGGTTGGTGTTGGAAATCACCCTTGATCACTTTTCCACCTTATTCATTGAGGCTGAGTCTCTCAATCAAACTCAGTGCTCTAGGATATGGCCAGTCTAGCCAGCTTGCTCTGTGGTTCCTCCGTTACTGAAATTACAAACAAGCATCCACACACAATCTTCTTACTATGCATTCTGAGAATTTTCACTCTTGCCCATGAACTCTAACTACTAGGCCATCTCCCCAGGCCTTCGTGCCTTTTTGTTAGGGTTCAAGAAAGCCAGCATGTTCAACAATGGAGGTCCGGAAGTATATTCGTGGAAGAAAAGAAGAAGTCTTCAGAGAAAGAGTGAGAAAGCCTAGAGTGAAAGGGGGAGATTCCTAAGCTTTTGACCAATATTCAAGAGAGAGAAGGTNAGCATTTGGAAAAGTTACGGTTCCTCAATCTCAGCAGCAGCAGCAGCAGCAGGAGGACTTCCAGAGAGGTTTAGGGCCTCCCAGTGAGGCCACACTAGGATTCTCAGTTCCAACACTGAAACTATCAGGACTGGAGCTGGCAGAGTTGGAAATTTTATTAAAAGTTTAATGAAGAGGGGTGGGAGAAGAGGGTCCTCAGCAGGAAGTAAAGTGGTCCTGTCAGAGAGCATGGGTATGTGCTTCTCCAAGAGGACTAATATTCATGATTTCCACAAGAACCATCTGTGAGATGTTGGTGGAGTTTGAAGGTGTGATCTCAGAACTGGATGATCCTTATCACCATGAGCAGCATCTGGCAGGGTTACAATTGATAAGGTAAAAGTCTACCCCTCGAGGATAGGAAGGTAGGATAAAATCACTATAAAGAAGGTCTCATTTCTTTTGAAAGTTTCACCCAATGCCCAGGGAAAAGGGTAAGAACTGTAACAGGGGAGGGGTTTTCAGGAAACATAAGTACACTATCCCATTAAGGAGACAATTATTCCTCCCATCTTCGTGGTGTGTCTTCTCTGAATCACTTTCCCTAACAAGGTGATTGACAGACTATCTGGAATAATTCTTAAAGTAGTAGAAAACAGGATGCAAATTCTAATCTTTGGAGCAGATCAGAATGTCCTGTCTCCACCTAGGGCCAAAGGTAGAACTCGGGCAGGAGTTTCATTCTTTTGACCATGAAGATGTAGCTTTCCAATAATAGACCTCAACAAAGCCCTGACACCCACCACCCTTCCATATGATATGTTAAATACTCAGGAGGGGAGCTTGTGATGTTTTCCTTCTTAGTGTTACTAGGGAAGTGGGAGATGAGAACTACAACTGACCACGAGGGAGAGAATCATCCTCAATGGCCTTCAAAGCTGCTAATCCTTATCCAGCAACCTAAAAGTAGGACATGCAGATCCACCCCTGTAGCCATAAGTTTTCTCAGGTCCCGCCCAGCCATGCCAAATGTAGCCAGAATTTTCTCCAGTCCCACCCATCCCCGTGGTCCTGCAGCCGTTTATAAAATAATCATTCAGAGGCTTATATTAATTTTCACTTGTATGGCCTATGGCAGGCTTCTTGCTTATAACTTAATCCCATTTCTATTAATCTATAAATTGGCACGTGGCTGTGGCATTACCAGTCTGCTGGCATCTTGCTGCTCCTTTGGTGGTGGCTGGTATCTCTCCCTCCTCTCCTTTCTTCTCTCCACATATCTGCTTCAATTTCCTGCCTGCCTCTAAGCTGCCTTGCCATAGGCCAATGCAGGTTCATTTATCAAGCAGAGCAACACATGTTCACAGCATACAGAAAGACATCCCACAGCACACCCTTATTTCTAAAAGGCTAAGAACTAATCCGTATGCTTACTTTGCCTTTTTCTTCCAAAGAGTTTATATACAAGGTCTCATTTACTACAGCAACACACAACATGTAGGAAAGTGTCATGTCAGCAGCAATGAAGCTAACTAACTACTATGACTTTTAGAATAAAATTTTTAGAATAACATTTTCTGTTCATATTTGACAAAGAACTTCTGAATATATTCTCATGAGTAGTAATAAAAAACAATGAGAACATTTTTTATAATGCCATCATATCTCATGAGGTGANTTTAATGATCACTAAATTGCCATTAATTATGTATTAAACTATCAAATACATATTATGTATTGCTGTCCTCTTCCTGCNCATGAGATACAGAGGCATACAGAAGCTGAGAGATTTTTCCAGTGTAGCAAAGGATGAATGTCTAGACTGAGGATAAACATTTTTTAATTTCCATANGTACTAGCTGGTTGACACTTAAATATTTCTATCAACCTGTAGTATAGTAATATAAAACTGCTCTACATATCCTCATCAAATCTTACAACTTTTNAAATGTTTCTAATGTTCAAAATGAAAATAGCATTTTCATATAATAGGTACTTCAAAATTTTTTCATACTNACCAAAAATTGAAAGCATATGTCAATACCAAGAATACACATGAATGTTCATAGTAGCTTTATTGATGGTAGCTCAAAGCAGTGTGTCATCCACATGTCCAACAGACAAGCAGAAAACTCTAGGTATCCATACAGTGGACAGATACCAATTTATGCAAGGACAGACACATTACTGCACCTATGAAGGTCAAAAGTGTGATACAGCAGATTGTGACCTATAGCCAGTTCTGCAAATGAGCCTAGTGCACGTGGAGGCCCCAGACACACTCAGAGCAGATCAGGATATAGGGGAGAGTGTGGGCTAGGAGCTGAACTCTGGGGGCTTCACTCATTTCTCCTCAATTGTATACAAATCAGTGATTTTTAAGAAAATATAAAAAGCGAATACTTTCTGCAGTCCTTGACTAAAAAATTACCACAGTTAAAATGCTGTATACTTTGTTTCTTCAAATAGAAAGTAAACATACTTTTTTCTTTCCACGTGCATTTTCAGTGTCTGTGTCAATGTTTTGTTCTTCTGTATTGGAAAACAGGGAAAGAAACCACTCAACAGCCCTTGCCATCTCAGGCCCAATTGAGCATGCATTTTATAATTAAGTAATTGACATGTAGCATTATCTGATGTTTTGGTGTTCAGAATTCTAATGGTTAACGTTAATCTTCGTATATACATATTTGTGGGATATAAAGTTAATTAACAATGTCACCAATAGCAAAGAGGTAATACAGCAACTTGAAGTTGTTTGAACTTTTTTGGTTGTCTTTTGTAAGTTAACAAGTATAATTTAAGCACCTTAGGAATGTTTTTCTGTCATGGTAAATTTATTCACAGAGTAGAAAAAGCCAGCACAGGGGGTTTTCTTGAGNTCTTCTGTGAGATAGTGGGCTTCATCCCCCTCCCTCTGCAGATTCAGTCAGGGAAACTG
Organism: Neotoma lepida; assembly: GCA_001675575.1. Lineage (NCBI taxonomy): Eukaryota > Metazoa > Chordata > Mammalia > Rodentia > Cricetidae > Neotoma > Neotoma lepida. Next base: position 19,390 of record LZPO01055730.1, on the reverse strand, counting down.
TCCTCAGGCCTTTCTGCCCAGCAAGCTCCAGGGAATTTCCCAGACCTCCAACTGCTGACACCATCCCCTCATCCCTGCTTAATAGATAATATGACAGATATTAAAAACCTTTATAACATAATCTAAGAGCAAATAGCCTGTGAGTCAGTGCAAACATGTTCTTAGTTTATCCGGCTCCCAGAGTCAGGAACGTGTTTGTCCCAGCCTGCTTCATGCAAGTTCTGCCGGAACAGAGGTTTATCTGATTAAATATTGCTCTTTCTCCTCCGTTTTTGACCAAACTTGTAGTCCAGGGGTTGAGATTCCATATTTCAAAACCCTTTGCTAAGACTGGAGAGGTGTCACATCGGTAAAAAGCACTTTTTGCCCTTGCAGAGGACTCGACTCAGTTCTCAGAACCCACATGGCAGCTCACAACAGCCTGTAGCTCCAGTCCTAGGGGATCTGATGTCTTTTTATGACATCTGAGGGCTCCTGCATACACACTGTGTCCCTCCATGCACTCGGGCACACACACATACACCTTTAATTAATTAATTATTAATTAAACAAGTAAATTGTAAAAAACATTTGTGCCTAAATTTGTTCTTTCTTACACTATTTTACCAGAGACAAAACATTTCATTTCAGAACAATGAGCTAATTATTTTTTAGACATTAACAAATGATTCAAATATGATACGCAGATTTTTTTTGGTTGCCTAGTTAATCTTCTTGGGGTTGTTCTTTTTACTCACAAAATAAATATGCTATTTCAAAGAAACCCAATTTGCAGATATTTAGTAAAAATATACAAATATGTACATTATGTTCTATATACTTCATTTATATNAAATGTCACTTTATGATATATACATACTAAATATTTACATAGTATATTTTATATCCTTTCTATATAACAAATTGTCACACAAGTTTATGTATTATTTAACTGTTATGAATCTAGTTAAATTTCAGCCAGGGCGGTGGTGCATGCCTTTAATCTCAGCACACAAGAGGCAGAGGCAGGTGGATCTCTGTGAGTTCAAGGCCAGCCTGATCTACAGAGATATTTCCAGGACAGCCTGGGCTACACAGAGAAACCCTACCTCGAAAAAAACAAAAGGCTANACAACAAAAAAAAGGATCTATGAATCTTGTTAAATTTCATATGCAAATGCAACTTACAAGCTTTATCATACTCTGCCAGCTGGGCCTGAACATAGTAGGAGGTCCCTCAGCTCCTTCAGTGAAAAACTACAGTTTTATTAGTGTCTCCTTCTTCATGGTAGAAAAATAGTAAGTGGTGTCCTGTCATCATCAAAGCCAATTTCAAATATACCAAAAATTTCATCAATCAAAAGTATTTACCTCCCATCTGTTATCTCGGGGTACTCGTGAGACACATTAAAGTGAAATATAGGCCTGCCTTGCCAGCATGTGCTATTTAGTCAAGTGGCTCTCCTGGGCTTCACACACAGGCTGCATCAGTCCTGGGAAGGTTATTAAGCACCATCCTTNGGTGCCTTTACCACAGCTCATTGAGACTTCTCCNTGAACTCTGCTACAATCCAACAGCAGTGAATTTGCATTCATAGCTCTAGGTTGACATCTTAATNGAATACAAAACCCTGGAAAAAGTCCAAATTCAGGAAGTTTCATGATTTANATATGAATCCCTTCATAGTTGATAGCCCAGGTGTTTGCTTGGGAGGTATTTTTTGGTTTTGTTTCGGTTTTGGTGGTAGTGGTGATAGTTTTGTTTTCTTTTGATTTTTGCTTTGTGTTCTGTATTCTGACACAGGGTCACAATATATCCTAGACTTGCCTCAAGCTTGTTACCTCCTGCCACAGCCTTCTATATACAGGAATTATAGGCATGTGCAGCTAAGCCTGACCATAAAACCCAAGTTTTAATAAAACATTTTCCAGATACCAATTGTTTTAGTTCCAGCTGCCCTGAGGAAATATTATTGTCTCCATGGCTTAAACAGTAGATATTTCTCCAATTCTGGAGGACTATAAGGTGCCAGCANATCCTTGGCTTACAGAAATCCTTTCAGGGTGTCTTTACATGGAGAAAGTGTGCATTGAAGAAGCCTGCTCTTTCCCTTATAAGGGCTTCAGCCCAGCAGGGTGTGGTGGTAATTACACCAGTAATGACAGCACTTGGGAGACTGAGGCAGGAAATCCCAAGTTCAGGGCCAGCCTGAGTTGCACAATGAGTTCCAGGCCAGCCACACAAGCATAGCAAGATGCTTGTCATTCTTTCACCCTGAGGCTACTGTCCCATGATAGAGGCCCCATATGTANGGTCTCCTCTAAATAAAATTTCATTCTGAAGATTCTTTGGGGCCCGCCACCCAGCTCCCAAATAAATCACACATGGAGGCTTATTCTTAATTATGAATGCCTGGCCTTAGTTTGATTTGTTTCTTGCCAGCTTTTCTTAACTT
>LZPO01055728.1:44431-54577 GCA_001675575.1 Neotoma lepida | reverse complement strand
AACATTATCTTGTAGCCATATTGAAATTTTATATAAGAGTGTCAGAAACTATAGTCTCAAATGCATGTAGGAAGGGAAATTGTAAAAGAGAGGGTTGCTGAGGACCTAGCCTGTTAATGTCACATGTTGGCAGTGNTTTTCATCAGGACTTTGAAAAGGTACCTGTTCTCTTTAAGAATCTAGACAAGAAAAAGGACATGGAGAATGTGAAGCATGTCTCCAAGTATCCAAAGACACCTAGCTTCAAAAGAGAACTGAGCTGTTTTTTTGCAGCCATGTATAGAACTTACACAAACGGGTTACAAGTGGGTGGAGAGTGCAAGTATAGATATCACCTTACTTGACAGGAAGAATTTCCTGATTCAAATACAGTTGTGCCCCCAAGGACAGCTGAAGCTTCTAATTACAGCTTCTTCCCATGAATTCTGGTGGATTTTTTGCAAGGGTTGTTGCTAGCATGTGAGTTAAGAAACTTTCTAACTTGTATGCATCGTTACAACTGAAGCAGATATATCCTTGGATGTTCTATAATGCCTTAATCATAGTATGTGCAATATTTTTTAAGAAAAAAGTTAAAATTTGGGGCTTTGCTGCCACTCTTTGTTGACTCTGAAGTGTGACGAATTTAAGTGAGTGTGAATTATATTGCATGACGCATACCCAAGTTTCATTTCCTCCAACTTAAAAGCCATATAAATTTAACTTCCTGTTATTTTTTTTATTCTTCGGAGTCTGTCCATGAAATCATGTTCTTCCCTCATGCAAATGAGCTTTTGTGAGATCCCTGATTATTTCCTGCTTAGCTCTGGAATATATTCTTTGTAGTTCATGTGGAGCGAATGTTCAGGTAGATTCAGACACAGTGGTATTTGTCACCCGATTTCTATTGCATATGTGTTTTGATCAGTTGTCATTCTCTGGTTCCTGTAGAATTGGCTTTTTTTTTTTCAAATATTCTATCGCTACTTCAGAGGAAATCCCTGTTTTTTGTTTGTTTTTGCTTGTTTATATCTTTTCCTGTCATGTCATTCGCTTTCCTCTCAATAATTTATCCTAGACAGAAACTTAAAAATGACTGTGACATACACAGCCCCCCTTCTGACTGTTGCTTACTCTCTGGTATTCCAAACTATTGAGCCAGCTGTGCTAACTCCTAAACAGTTCAAAGCTGTTCCATACAGGAGACCTCTACCATAGCCCCAAGTCCTTTTTGCTTCTGATTTGTGTGACTTTTGTCATACTTTGGTATGATTTCTTTTTGTAAGTTCAGGTCTCACAAAAAAAAAAATCTTAGTTTGAGTTTTACCCCCATGAATGTCTTCCTTAAAGATTCAAATACACCCTTTATAGCTCACCACATTTATGTTTTCTGAGGACTGGCCATATATCTATATTGCATTATTTTCTTTTTTTTAATGTGTATGTCTCAATGGTGAAGTAAGTGGTTCATTTGCACATCCTTGTAATCTGCTGTGTCCATGACACTCTTCTCTAAAGATGAGTTGACATTTGATGAGAACTCCATACTTACATATTGAATGAATAAAACCAAACCAGCTCACATCCCATCATTCCAAATGAGCCGGTATCATCATTATGTTAATTTGGCAAAGAATAAAATCTTTCACTATCACTATAACAGAAGCTTTTTGTTATAACATATTATATAACACACTTTCACATGTGTCTTGACACAAGGGTTGTAAAGATGTTCTGACACAAGGGTTGTAAAGATGTTCAGAGACATGTATTTGTAAATAATTCCATAAAATATACACAGTTAGTTTCATTATCACTAGGGGTATAGAGCAGAGGGACTTGAGAAATTTGAAACATGCTTTTGACACATTCCATCTATGTAGCTGATCAGAATGGTGCTTGAACTGTCTTGATATATATATATATATATTATATAATATATAAAATATATATTATATATATATAATGCTATTTTATGTTGTTTAAATGCAAATCGTTATTTCATATCAGTGTTATAGCTATAAAATTTAGTTTTCTATCAGGTGGAATTTCTGATATTTTAAATATTACTTTATTTTTTTCTGTAAAGGTTTTATCATTTCATCTGATGGAGTGATACGATTTTATTCTTAATTTACAAATAACACATGTCTAGATGATTACCACAAAGTGCTTTTTCTTCATTAATTTTCTTAATATTTTCTTCACTGTTTAATGTCAGCCGTATATAGAATAACAATATGCCTTTAAACATGCAGCTGTAATAGTTAAAAATGTCTGTATTGAGAATGGTGTTTTCCTTTGTAAATCCTTTGTTTTCTATTGAGAAGTAGATTTCATTATCTTCCTTATTGAGTAAACTAATTACAGTTAGTGTAGAGAATTGTGTATCCCGTTTATCAATTCACCATAGAGAAATCATGTACTTAGGTTAACTCTATTTTCATGGCATATAATATTTAATTGTTGTGTCAATTTTTTTAAATTATCATATGTGTATAATTTTATTTTATCATTATTGTCTTGGTCTTTCATATTTATTCATTTATGTAATATGCAACATTTGTCAGTAAAAATCACTGTGTATATAAGTGGCAAAAATGTATGTATATCTTTTCACAATAATGTCCATCATAGCTCTTAATACAGTGTCTTTCAAAAATGTTAGCAAAATGACTCAAAAACATATAAATAAGTACAAACCAGTCATTTAACTCTGCACCAGAACAAAACAAAATAAAATAACAAAAATAACAAAATCCCTTTATATTGTCAAGCTTTTTATGTAAAAACTGAGTTTGGTAGCCAATGCCTAGCTTCATTCTTGGGTAAATTAGTGCCCATTGTTTGTATCCTAAAGCTATGAGATTATTAAATATATAATGCCCATAGTTTGTATCCCAAAGGTTTGAGACTCTTAAATATAGAGGACTATTATTTTTTGTAGGTAACTAGCTTATTCAGTTTCTGTAATTATGTCTAATTTTCTGATCATATTAGGAGTGAGGATAAGAAACTTTTCCTAATAAGGATAGTGTTTATAATCTAAGGGGTTAGAAAAATTCTTTGCTCAGTCCCAGGTTTGTCTGAGTGGGACTTGGGGTGGCTGGTCTTAAGCCATATAGAATAACAATATGTCTGCAATAGAAAGCTGCCTTGGGGATGGCCTCTACTGGGCTCCTCTGAGGCCTGAGTAAGCAGGGGTCTGATGGTGCGCCCTGCGGTCCCCGCAGGTGGCAAGCACAATGAGAGACATCCAGCCCTTGCTGCTCCACTGCGACATGCTGAGCGCAGCCCAGGAGGCGCTCTACCTCCCAGACATCTTCTTCAGCAGCCAGCTGCAGAGCGCGCCACTGCTCATCGAGGACAAGGGTCGCGTGGAGGTGCCAGAGGAGTTCGTGGACCCGGTGCCCCAGGAGCACAGATTGCAGCCCAAGGTGCGGCCGGCGGGGGATGGGGCTGGGGTGGCAGGGCAGGGGCTGATGGGAGACTCAGTCCCAAGCAGCTCTCCTCATGTTGCATTCCACATTTGCTGGTGGCCTGTGTTTCTGCTTTTACCACAGCATGCCTATTCAGCTGTAGAGTCACATCCTTATTTTGAAATATTTTGCAGAATGTATGGTTGTGATGGAAACCAGGGATTGTGACAAACACTTGTCATCCCAACACTTTGGAAGTGCAAATGGAAGGATCGGTGTCCAAGGCAAGCTATGTAGTGAATTTTCAGGCCAGCCTGGACTACTTGAGACCTTATCGACAAAGAAAAAGAAAAACCAAAACAAAGAAAGAAAAAATAATAGGGTTGAGGTAGAAATATTATTTTGCATTTTTTCAGGACACTTCAGATTACCTTTTTAGTAAAGCATTTAACTAACTGTAAAATTCCTAAGACTGAAGGATGAGCACGGACATTTCTGATCATCTGGTTTGGGAAGGAAGTCTCATCAATAGAAACTAACAAGGTTTTGAAAAGATTATGATTAAACCATCTTGGTAAGGAATTATGCATGGCCATTTAAAGCATAAAACCTCATGAAAAAGCTAGTAATCTCGTGAAAATGTTGGAATGTACATGTGATCTTGTGTCCCAGCTGGCAATTTCATGACTCTATTGAGTCCAACTATTGAAACTCCACTGAAGAATATTATATAATATTTCCACAAAATTAAATACTATTTTCCCAAATACTATATACTGTAAATTTTCTTTTTCTTTCCTCACAAAACTCCATAGAGTAAGTCTTATCCCTGTAATTTCCCTGGGGGAACATAACATTCAGAACTTTGTATGCTTCAACATGGGAAATATTTGGCTGAAAACCATGAATTTCAAAGTTACTCTGCTTACTCTATAATGTTTTAGAGGGGTAAAATGTAAGAAATACAGGGTGATGTGAACATCACTATATTGCTTGTATTTATTGTCTAAGCCCCATTGTGGCAAAATAAAACAGAAGGCTTTGTTTCAATACTAGGGTTGAGAGAGGTGCATCATGAATCCATTTTAGGTTTAAGAGACTCAGGAGACTTAAAGTCAATTCTTCAGTTCTAGTGAGCACACGAGAAGAGGAAAGGGTATAGGGAGCATGGTGCTTACAGTGCCTTTGTGGCCTCAATCACCCTGTTCCATCAATGCTCTCNAATCTGTCCATTCAAATTATCATTTCTTCTTTGATGGGCGTGAGTGGGGGCTGTGGTGGCAGTGGTGTCCACAGCAAGAGACATGTAGATGTGTCTCCAATGCGTTGCAAAGTTTCAAGGGTAGAGTACACATTCTTCCTGTTTCGCTGTGACTCTTTCAGATATGCTCGAATTTAGGCACATTTCCATATACTCACACAATGTGTGTCAGTGGTCATAGAAACTTCATGATGATTTTGACTTGATTTGTATTGTACAACAATAGTTCAAATAAATGTCTTTTAAATTATTCCAGTGAACTAGTATTCACAGGAAATTATAGATAGCATGAAGAAGAAATCCTGAGATGATGTTTAATTTTTATTAGGAAAACTTAGAAATATTTAAAACAATACGTATACACACACTCTTGTTTTCAATTTTGTCTTCTGACAAAAATTCAGAATATAGGATTTTTCCTATATAACGCCTAGTAAGAAGTTATTTATATTTAGATAGATTCCAATTTCTAATGTGTTTTTGTTTCATAGCACTCTTCTATAGCACTAGTTTTTAAATCCTGCCACGTATATGCCATAATACAAGGTAGTGGTGGGTTTTAAATCACATATTTCTAAAACAGTCAAAAAACAAAACAAAACAAAAACGTAATTATATTATATTTTATTTTAAACAGAGATGAAGGTGGAGGTACTTGGCAGGTTGCATGGAAGCTCACAAATGGAAGGCAAAGGCCGTGTGATACAAAGGAGCTGAAAGAACCCTAAAAATCTGTTATCACTGTGATGCGTTTAGAAAGTGGCTGTCCTGTGAAAGTAATTTTTCAGAGAGACAGCGGGACTGAAGGTCATTTGAGATTGTTTCCCACAGAAAGAGTAAAGAGAAATAAGTAAATATTACAGGACCATAATCCTTCCCCGTAGTGAAGAGAGTATACACAGCTAGAGTGCTTAGATTGGTATTAAAAATGAAATTGAAGTAAGAGAATCATATTGTCTTGAACTCTTTAAGTTGAAAAGACATAGCAGAATTCAAACAAGAAAATGTCAGGGAATTCAAGTTCCTTCATTACCCCTTTGCATTTCTCAAAGGAAAAGAAACAGACTGTTGTGGGATGAAGATGCTGTAAACATGTAGTCCTCAGACAACAGGTTAAATAATGCATGCCAATATTAATGTGATCAACCTGTGGCTTAAAAGTAAAATTCATCTTGCCTTAAAACTATCTTAAGTTTTATTTTATATATAATAAAAAAAAAAAAGGTAAAGACCCAATGAACCCAACCATGACAAGAGAACAAAGTCCTTTTCATCCTTTTCAAATGGCATTTTGCCATGTTTGTCCTTGAATTTATTTAACTTTTCAGAGTTAATAGAAATTAGGAGCTAATGAGTGCTTGGATCCACAGAAACCAGAAATCCACTGCATAATAAGAAAATGTGTGTGTGTGTGTGTGTGTGTGTGTGTGTGTGCAAGCACATGCGTGCACATGTGCATGCAGACACTTAGTCACAGTTCCCTGAAGCACTTTCAGCCAGGAAAAAGCTTTAAGCCAATCCCAGCCACAATCCAAATATCTAAATATTCTCTAGAGGATAGTGGAAGGCCAACAGGTTTTAAAATATTTTTATTAATTCCTTGGGAAGTTCAGACATATACTTTGATAACAATCACCCCCTCCACTACTCCCCTAACTTCACCCATGTCTNCTTCCACTATTCTTCTCCACAACTTCATTTCCTCTTTCTTGAAATAGTTCTATGGTAGACTATTGGAACTCCTTCCTGTTCCATGGTAGACTCTTGACTGGCTTGATCTTGTGCGGGTCTTCTGCAGGCAGCCACAGGTGCTATGAGTTCATGTTTAGAAGTCCTGCATGTCCTGAAGGCATATTTGACTCTGGTCTTCCCTAACCACTGGTTCTTTTGATCTTTCTGTTCCCTCTTCAGTGATGGTCTCTGAGCCTTGGAGGTGGTAATATAGAGGCCCCATTTATGGCTGGGAACTCTACCGACATTTATTCTCTGCCTTTTGACTAGCTTTGAGTTTCTGTGTTAACTACCACTCACAGCACAAACAATCTTCTCTAATGAGATCTGGGAACATCATTAATATGTGGCCATAGACATATGAAATTAGAGGGCAGTATAGTACTGCGTCCATGTAGCAAAACAACAGTAGTAGGTTCACTTTAAATCATTTAGATGTTGTTGTTGTTTAATAGTGATCTTGCAGATACATAGGAAGGTCACTGAAGATTTTTCATAATATCCCTGAAGGCCACACAGACTATACCAGATTCATACAAGCTTTCTCTTGGACAAATAATACAATCCAGCAATATTGAAAAACAATCTTAAAAATTCTGAACTCATTTTAAAGCTCATTTTTCCTCCCACAGGAGCCAAATGCTTTTTTAAAAATTGTGTTTATATATTCTTTCAGAACTCTTCAAGAATCACATAATACTCTACTATAACTTGATTTATTCCTCATTCTTAGGTATAAATGTTTACAGATGGCAAGGCTTGTATTTAGTTATAGAAAAGATAAATCTCCACTTAATTATTAGAAGCATTTTACATGAAAATCAGCCTTCAAATTATTGTGCTTGTACTTAATGCTACTTCATTCATTCTTGAACATCTTTATTTTTTAGATATAATACTTAGAGTGCAAACTTAGGATGAACACTATATTAAGGGTAAGCAACACAAAGATAGAGGAATTCCTGACTTTGATCTCTCAGTGAGTCTTTGGTCATTGAAAAAAGGCGTGTAATTCAGTGAATGCTCTTAGAGGGCCCTTCCTGTTTATACTCAAGCATGGGAAGATCTCTGAAAAAGTAATACTTAAGACAAATTTGTGTGTGTGTGTGTGTGTGTGTGTGTGTATGTCTGTGTGTATGTTTGTATTTGTGTTTTACAGGATGCTAAATGTAGAAATTGTAGTTTAATAATTTTTATCTTCAAAAAGGCTGCTTTTGCTTATTGTTTTCTGTAGTGTCATCTCTGATGGTACACTTTTCTTCTCAGCCACAGGACCAACTAAGCCCCTACTTCCCCTGGCCTTTTTGTCTCTTAGTTCAACTCTTCGTGGGGTCTAATCAGTATTCCTTGTCTGCTGATTCCAGTTACCAGTATTTCCTTGGACATGAGAAGCAAATAACTGCTCAGTATGGAGTACAATGGGGCAGGAGAAGAGACTCCCTACTTTGCCTAGCTGAGTCAGAGACTTTGCTTCTGAACATGAAATGGTGTGTGCACTGCTTCCTGGCAGACAATTCACAGTTAGCTCAGCACAGAGGTAAAGGAAGACATCACTATAAACACAAGGGTTTAAGTTCAGTGTAGTTGGAGCATCAAGTCCAAATGATAGAAATGATTTTGATAGAAATCAAGTCCACCATTTTAGAAATGATCTAGAGAAAAATAAGCAAGGATCTGATCAGAAATAGCATGATATTATATTGTGAGGAATTTGACATTTTTCAGGTGACAGTGAGGAAAAAAAAACTGTTGATATTAGAATTAAACAGGGAATGGCACATTAAGAAAAACGACAAAGGACAACAAAACAAAACAAAAAATCACTAGAGACTTCAAGACAAGATGGAGAGTTATATTGACTCATGGGAAATATGAGTTCATTGTATTGGTGGCTCTGACTCCAGGAGGGAATGTCTGAGGAGAGAATATTCATAGTAATGGGGAAAGGGATGAGCTCAGTGCATAGCATCCAGGAAGCCCTAAGAGTTATCCAGGCACCCCTGGGACCCCAAATCTTGACAATCAGGATCAATCAGTAAGATTTAAAGATTCATTGTGTATGTAAGTNAGAGAAAATACAAGTAAGAAGACCACTCTGGTTTAACCCATTAAATATGAACAGCTCTCCATTTTGCTGAGATAAGGGAGACATGTATAGATGATAAAGTTAGTAAGGCATGATGGAGTTGCTGACCAAACAAAGTCATTCTCATTAAAAAATAAAAGAAAGGCAGGATTATTCTTTAATAGCACTGTTTGGCCAGGAATGATAAAATATCCCGAAACACAAGAACATCTGCTAGGATTTCACTCATAGGATTTCACTCAGCCCATTCTTTACTCCCCTCTAATACCTGGCAGTGATACAAGGGAGCCAAGATTAGGTCTAAATTTTGAGCTTTTCTATCTTCTCTTCAATATATTTAGTCTCTCTCTCTCTCTCTCTCTCTCTCTCTCTGTATGTGTGTGTGTGTGCGTGCATGTATGTGTGTGTGTGCAGAGTTTCAAGTCAAACTCTGGAGAGAACAGGTGACCCTTTTGCTCCTATTTGCTCTCATTTAGCATGTAACATAGCACTCACTTCAGTAGAGTAATAACCAAAAGTAATCTCCACATGTCTTCTGAGAATTCTTCAGAAATGAACCTTGATTAATCTCTTGCCTAATTAAAACTGATTATTAAAATAGCTTATCCCTTGACTACAGTGTAAATTGGTGCTTTATCTCAAGGAAATGGTTAATGTTCTTGTTGGTTAAGAATTTTGAAAATAAAGCCTCTGCTCACAAAGGCAATGCATTCAGAGCTGTTAGNCCATGGCTGTGCTTGCAAAGTTCACATAATTTTGCATATGAAATGCTACAAGAACTGAAGCTCTCATGGTAAGAAGGACAGAAGTTCATTTGCTGGGTTACATGCAACACCATGATTTGGGAATCCATCCAGTTCATTTGTATACCACAAAGTCACTAACATGATAGGGCAAGTCATAGATACCGAGAAACCTACAAAAGCCAGAATGCTAATGAGAAAAGCCTTATAGTTAGACAGCACTATTTTTCTTGTCTTAGATCACATCCCAACAACTACATTCCTCAGTCACGTGTATTCCTAGCTTGGATGTCTTGGGGGTATTCTTGAAGATGGAATGGCGTCTGTGCAGGTAGTGTGACATACATCATAATTAGCCAAGCACAAAGAAAGAAGAATTTCATTAATATAGTATACCAGGCCTAACCTCTTACCCCATACCTTTGGCAGACATCACCTTTCTTTGGTTGGTAGGTCCTGCATCATGAGTCCCTTTTAGTTCAGTGGCTAAACTTGATAGACAAAGGAATTGACACACTTTCCTCTGTTTTTAGGTATCCTTACTGATGCTCACTTTTTACGGAAGGTCCTAGAGAGGATCTTGCCATGTACCTCAAGTTTCATTATGTATCTTTGGTTGATCTCAAACTAGCAGTCCCTCTGCCTTAATCTCTTGAGTGCTAAGATTGCAGACATGTGCCACCATTTCCAACCAAAGCCAAGGAATGTTACTGTTTTGTTTTGTTTTGCCTGTATCATGACCCATGCTTGATCAGTGCTTCACCACTGAGATGTGTCATCAGCCTGACCACTGTTCTTGACAAAATCATTTCTGTCCTCCTGCTTTTGAGTCAGAGTGATCTGAAAGTGTGTGTGTGTGTGTGTGTGTGTGTGTGTGTGTAGTGAGATCTTTTCATCGGGAACATTGGTTCCCCAATAATGACATGG
>LZPO01055728.1:20365-36532 GCA_001675575.1 Neotoma lepida | reverse complement strand
GCAAGACGTTCTTTTTGGCATCCAGTATACTTCTGTTAGCCTGTGGAAATATTATTTTCACCCCCCACAACCCAACTTTATAGAGTATATAATAGAGTTTCTCAGTGTGTTGTACTATAGACATATAAAGTAGGCAAAGGATCCATTTGGCTCAGAGTAAATTATGTATTTGAGTCCATTCAGTCAGTTTTACAANAGAAAGCAGTCAAGAAGCCAAAACATAATATTTAGTGGGGTTGACGATCTCTTCCCTTAGGAGTGATCTCGGAATCAGAAGTCCTGTATCAATTTAAATGAGGGTCACCGTTTTATACTGGTGTGAGGCAGGGACAGCCGGCTATGCAGGACTGCACTTAGCCAACACAAGTCACACAGTTGTGGCAGAGCACTTTTTCCTTATCTTCAAAGTTAGAATAAAAGNTTGCTTGACTAAGAGTGAGAAAAAAGCTTGCTTGACTAGGAGTGAGAAAAAAACTTTATCAGCAAGATCATTAATAACTCAGGACTCAGCTTTTCAAGTTACAATTAGCTGCTCAACAGCTGTGACCTTCAAGAGCTACTCATTATTGTGGGCCGTGATTGTTCACTCCCACTTCGGAGCTCTTTTCAGAAATAATTTCTCTGACATCATTGACCCCAGGGGTCAGTGTGAGAGATGAGTCTTCAGGCACTCATTTGTAAGTCTTGTTTCTGCAGGGTGCTGTGTGCGCATGTGTGTGCCTGTGTGTACGTTTAAAGAATTCAGCTGATGATTAGTTAATGTCTCATTGTAAATCCAGCTGCTTGGTCAGATCCCAGTTAGGATGAAGCCTGCCAGAGGAAGGAGCACTCCTGGGAGCAGCAAGGCAATTTAGTGGCCTCGAGTCCNGAGTAGAACCGATGGTAATAACACAGACTCTGTTTTATTTTGATGTGTTTTTAAAGGTCTCAATGCGCATGCTTGCCAAACTCTGTCACGCTCTGCACCGCATCTCAATGGATCAGCAGGGATTTTAACCTGCTGTGAGTTTGGCGCATACTGCAACCCAAAGAAAAAATGGGGATTAGCAAACTGTAGTCAAGTATGAAATGAAAGCTCAGTTGGAAAAGGAGGACTGGATTATTTTCAACTTCTTGCCTCAATTCCTTTATATTTGAGGAACATAGGATTCCTAAGAGAAAGAGATTTGCTTTCTCAGGACAAGGTGTGACGCATAATCTTTCTGTTCAGAAAGGAGACTTAATTAGGGCAAAGCTAACCATCATGTATAAAGTATAAGCCCATTGGCAGGAAGAGGAATACAGTTTGTTATTGATAACAAGTTTTCTGGCCAATACAAATCTAGAATTAAGTCTTGAATCCCCAGAGCATCTTGTCAGTCAAATGTATGTCTGCTGAAGGTTTTACACATGAGCCCTTGGCAGTATCTGAAGCCACTATAACAAGGCAAACGAGATCTGTAGAATGGTGAAGGTGGACTCACCTCTTTCTCTGACACACTTCCAAATCATACAGGCCTGGACAGTGCTTCCAGAGTTCTCATTGGTGCAAACAAATAGGCCAGGTAGACTTGACGGTTTATACAATTCCTGGGAAACTGCCCTATATTTCTGTCTCACTCCCATGACAACTATCTTAACTAGTTTCTTTTTTCCTCATCTCAGTAGCAGGGAGGAGAAACCTGAGGGACAGAGCTACTGTCTTCAGTTGTGTATCCATGGAGAGGCTTAGGGCTCCATTGGGTAGCTCCAGAACCCATGGTTACAGTCATCCCTGGGTAAACTCAGTGGGTCATAAAACAGAAAGAAAAGGCTTGGATGCAGGANGAACCCTGTAGGAACTGGCCAAGGGCTGGAGATGTTGATGAATTTTCCAGCATTGTTATTTCAAATAAGATTTTACTTAAAGAATTGTTTCAAACTTAATATTATTGAGGACATAGCAGAAACATATAAATTATCAATGATGTCCATATCATTATAGGCCTTTTTACAAATAGGGGTATTAGAGAATTAAAGACTCACACCACAATTCCATAGTCAATTTTAGTTTGGATTTATTGTGTCCTTAGATTAACCTAAATTTAATGTCTAGGTGAACACTCTTCAGGAGTTGAAATCTGTAGACATTGAGGACTTAGTAATTACTATAACTTAGTAGGAATAGAAGGATGCATATTTGGTAAATACAGAAAACAGTAAGTATACATTAAAGCATGCATTAATCTCTGAGAAAAGTACTACAGGAAATATTCCTCAAAGCAGGGATGGGGCAGGGATAGATATGAAATAATGATGCGATTTTATGATTGTGTGTCGATGCTTGGGTTGTAATGAGCCAGAAGACTGATGAGGGCGCAGTAGTTACTGGTTGGAGTTAGAGGGGGTTCTGCCAGCCCTCGGGAGAATTATAGAAAATGAAAGGTTCAGGGCAAGGCAGGTAAGAGGGAGTTCATGGCCTCAACAGTGAGAAAAAAAAAAAATTAAAAAGAAAGTTCCTGAAACAGCTTTACTCTGCAGTCTTGGCTGTCTTTATTTGCTTCACCCCCAGTGAGAGTTCATCCTGAGAGAACATGGCCGGCAGGTGAGAATAACAGAAAACAGCTGGTTGTTAGTGCAGGCAGCAGATGCTGTTTTCGGGTAGTTTTTTTTTTTTTTTTTTTTTAACTGACAGCTGAGCAAGTCACATGTAGTATCTTCTAGCTAGACTCTGTAATGGTCCTTTCTGTATCCCCATGCCCATGTCCTTGAAGGCTTGTTTGTCAAGGAAATACAAAAGAGAGAACAGATTGGAGAAGAAGTACTGACATTCCTCCATCAAGACGTTATGTTCCCATATCCTAGCTTGTCTCCAGAGCTGCTCCCAAGGAAGGAGAAGAAAGAAACCTGAGCCCTGTGTCCCTGGCTTGCCCAGAGAGCAGATCCTTGTTACCTTTCCAGAGACAGCTGTCGGCTAAAACATGAACTAGTCAGCTATACAAAGTTCGCCTGTGGCACTAAGGTGGAATGACCCTTGTTAAAGCAAATATTCTTTAAAGAATGATAGCCAAACAGGCAGGAAGACAAACAGCCTAAACTCCATGAAGAAGTATGAGTGGCAGTTCCTGAGCCAGTCGTGGCTTTGAAACCACCCTACCCTGTGTTATCTTTANTGTGCCTNTGCCCTTAAGCAGCCATATTTATATGGGGTTGTGGGAAATTCATCCAAACATTTACCAGTGTGTTATCTGTACCCCTATACTCTTTGACATGAAATTGTATGGTTTTCTATGTAGGTAATAATAAATATGTGAAAGCAAAAATATAACAAGTCTCAGTATTCTCATAAAGTGTTTGAGTTAAGAGGAACGTTTGGGATCATCCTTTCCTTCCAGAAGAAACTGTGGCCACAGATTTTAAGATACTTCTGTAGTTAGTGGGCTGTGATCCAGTTTCAGTCCCACTCATAATTTGTAGTATATTATGAGAAAGTGTATATTTTAAGTCAAATTCTTGTACTCTTAGTTTAGTTGTTGAAATTAAAAGGTTTGGGGAATAAACATTCACTGATTATTATTAAAAAAATCATCTCTAAAATGAAAAATTGGAACTAAAGAAAAACTTGTAAGAGAACAAATATCACACATCCACCTGCCAGAAACAACCACTGTAGAGGCTTTCATCTAATTTTGATATTTTATCTATTCATGTATTTTTTTAATGTAGTTGTGATGGTAATGAGTAATTTTTATCTGTCTTTTTTTCAACTGAGATTCTGAAATCATCAGACTCTGAAAGTGTTTACAGCAGTTGTCTTTGCATGTTCTTCCATTAGGGAGAGAACGGTTGACTTTTAATGTGAATCTCTTGTCTGTGGCATTTCATTTCAAGCAAAAGATCTTGGTGCAGCAGAATTGCACATCCTTGACATGACATGGTGTGACTTTATTCTCCTCTCCTCAGAGCTTCGACTTAGTCTATTTTAATCACCGCATTAACTTTGCTTTTACTAAGATGACCATGTGTTTCTGTTTGTCCAAACCCAGTATTTGTTCTCTCTGTCTTTAGCCTAATTTGCTTCTCAGCATACTTTACCTCTTTTTTGACACTCATGTAGTACCCTCATTCTTTCTTCCCTATTTCTAAATTTGTCTACATATTTGCAGAATTGAATTGATTTTGATTTCTCATCCGGTGGCACACTATTTTAATTCTTGGTGACTTTTTTACTGTTATNACTATTATTTCACGTGTTATCATTACTTATGGTAATCAAAATAGTGTTGCTGTCCCACAAGGGCATCCATTTTTTAAAAATGTTTTAAATTTATTTTATATATATGAATGCTCTATCTGCATGTACAGCTTTATGCCAGAAGAAGACATCTGATTCCAGTATAGATGGTTGTGAGCCACCATGTGGTTGCTGGGAATTTAACTAAGGACCTTCTAACTGCTGCACCATCTCTCCAGCCTCAAGGACATGTATTTTTGACTCTAAAAATCAAGTGTGTGTTATCATATGAAAAAAAAAAAGATAGGACCTTTAGGTAGATAGATTATCTTAGATTATCTAGATGTGTCCAATGTAGTCACAAGGATTCCTTGAAGTGGAAACAGAAGTTAAACAAACAAAAAACAACAACACCCCCACAAACATACAGTATTTACTGTCATTGAGCATGGACAAGTGAGCTTCTAAAAGTTGAAATTTATTCTACTAGAACAGAAAGGAACACAAGCCCACTGACCTGTTGTTGTAGTTCAGTGAAATCCAAGCCAGATTTGACCAACTTAACTGTAAGATAAAAGTTGTACAATAATAATTATTTATTTTGGGAGTAATTTATCAATTCATCTAGTAGATGGGACTGGAGAAATGGGTCAGCAGTTAAGAGCACATGCTGCCTTTGTAAAGGACCCAAGTTTGATTCTTAGAACCTATGTAAGGAATATCAATACTGCATTTAACTTCAGCTCCAGATCTGAGGCCCACTGTGACCTCTGTTGGCACCTATACTCATATATACATATCTTGCTGTGCATGCGTATTCCTTCCCCACACTCTTAAAAATAAACAAATAGCATCAAAAGAAGCCTAGTAATTGTTAATCCTTCTTTCTCTTCTCTTTACTTAATAGTTATTCTGTATTCTTTAGTCATAATTTTCTGAAACATATCCTGGTTCTTAGAATGATAGAACATATTTTCCTATGCATAAACACACAGATGGTATATTTGTTACTTTTCTTGTTGATATGATCACAATAGTTGAAAGAAACAGCTTATGAAAGGAAAGAGAGTTTAAGCTACATAGAATTTTGTCCATCATGGGGGATAGCTGTGGTAGGACAGCTCATAATATAACAAAAGGAGGCATGGGCTAGAGAAATGCTGGTTCTCCCCTGGATGTCTCTTTTCTCCTCCTTTATTGTTCTTTTTCACAGATCATGAGAGTATGTCTCCAATACTCAAAGTTGGTCTTCTCTCTTCAGTTAACCATTTGTACCAATACCCACATAGACATACATACAAGTGTGCACATAGACATACATACAAGTGTGCTTCACTTTTCTTGTAGGTGACTCTAAGTACAGTCAATAAAGTTAATAATCATAAGTCCATCTCTTGTCAGTTGGACACCCAAATACACTACTTTAAAGTACAATATTCCATTCCCAACCTCCAAAAGATTTACACCCATCTTATGGTGCAAAATGGAATCAGTTCAACTTTGAGAGTTCTCATAAGCTTAAAGTTTTAACACTGATCAAGTGTCCTCTGTGACCCAGTGAGTGGTTTAATTGTTACTGTGTGTACTCTGAAAACTCATAAAGCTTTTATTCCCAATGTATAATATCCTAGAGTAAACATTCCCATTCCAGGAGGGAGTAATAGAGAAGCATGGAAAAAAATGGGGTCAAAACGAGACCAGAAAACCAAAGGGCAAACATTAAATCCTGTAGGTACTTGCCCCTTGCCTGGTATCAAGGAGGGGCACTTGACATTGTGATGTGAATTCCAATGGATTTAGCAGCCTTACTTTATGGTACCTTTTGTACCCACACTTCCTCTCCCACTAACCAGTTTCAAAGGCCGAAAAATATCTGCNCAAGTTTAAGCACTAGAACTCATTATTTTAATGCCAATTTTCTGCATTAATTACTGTGGTGATATGACAACTACAATCCTGATGGAACCCACCTTCTGGAGACATGATTTATTTGGCTCACAGATTCAGAGGGTTTATTTCTTAATTGTTTCATTTCCTTGACTTAGAGAAGGGGGATACGGGAAGAGGCCAGGACGGATGGTGCCCCAACACTCCCAGTAACGTATGTCCTTCATTTAGGCCCTACCACTTCTCANTAATACCATCATATATTGATCCATTAAGGGCTCAATCCACTGTG
This sequence comes from Neotoma lepida, assembly GCA_001675575.1. Lineage (NCBI taxonomy): Eukaryota > Metazoa > Chordata > Mammalia > Rodentia > Cricetidae > Neotoma > Neotoma lepida. Next base: position 30,161 of record LZPO01055728.1, on the reverse strand, counting down.
TAGGTATTGTCCTTATGGGCTAGTTGTCTGCATTTGCAAGTGCAGACACCCCCACAGCTGTGCCTCATCCTTCTCCTAGGTGACTGTGAATCCAGTCAAGTTTACCTTGAAGATTGATCCCTTATAGATGGTGTTAATCATTTTCACTTTTTATTACTATTTTGGGAGTATAAGTGTGATTTTTATTTTATTTTGAATTTTGGCTTGGGATTTACAGGCCTTATGTATATTAAAGTCCCTCTTAAGCTGAGGTGTGCCCCCTCCTTTGTAAATGACACCTATGAGCTCTAGCCATAGTTTTAGAGTGATTTAGTTCAGTAAGTCTAACTATATCATATTCCATTATATTACAATTTCATTATTGAGTCGTATTTTATCATCAGCAGTTTTTCATTACCTCCCCCTCTCACATTTGTGTGGCATAGAACAAGAGTTTAAGTGAAGTTTGGATATTTTAAATCGTAGTTCCTTAGTAGCCAAGATAGGTGCTTAAGCCCCACTCTCAAGATAAATACCCATCTCTCTTCCTCTGCCTCCTCTTACACTAAGGTTTCAGAAATGTTNTTATGACCTGTAAACAGAAAGGACAGAGATTTCTGTTGCTGTGAACGTGGTATGTAGGACCCCATGCTCTAAACAAGGATGCTGCTGTTCCATCTCAGTCCACAGTAAGCCAGACACTCTACCTGCAGGTCAGTCTCCCCCCTAGACTATCCATTTCTAACCCAGATATATTCTTATATTCTTTTTTGGGGTTTTTTGTTTGTTTGTTTGTTTGTTTTATTTTGTTTTTCGAGACAGGGTTTCTCTGTGTGAGAGTCCTAGCTGTCCTGGAACTCACTTTGTAGACCAGGGTGGCCTCGAACTCACAGAGATCTGCCTGCCTCTGCCTCCTGAGTGCTGGGATTAAAGGCATGTGCCACCATGCCTGGCAATTCTTATATTCTTTTTATACCTGATGCTTCATTTAAATTCCTTTACATCTAAATTAAGACAGTGTGCTGGAGCCTCTAAGAACCATATTTTGTGTTCCTGTTGTTAAACCCAATTATTATTCATACTCTTTAACCTTACAATGAAAGAAATGCATGTACAATCTTGCAGTGAAATAAAGGGAATAAGTTACATTGTAAAGGAAATGTAGTAATGCTCATCTTGCCTCTTAAATGGAAATTAAATTATGTATTTCAGAGCTCATTTTTTTCACCACATACAACAGTTTAGTTTGGCTGTGGACATAAGATTTCTACAAAATTCAGTGAACACGTTTGAAAAGTACTGATTGATGGTGCAGAATTTACAGAAATATTGTATATTTTGTTACTATTTAAAGTGGCAAGTCAATAAATTTACAGTAAACTTAACGTATGCTTCTGCATGCATCTCTTTTTTCTGGACAGATATTTGTGACTGCTCTGCTCTNCCCCATTACACCTCAGTCACACAGAAGTGGTTGTTTTTAAGGAAGCTCTCACTTGGGAGCATTGCCTTAGTTACTCCCTCCCTTACACTGTTCTTCCTCACAATTCTATGGGAAGTGNTTCTGCAATTCTCCACTTAATTGCCACCTTTGAACAGAAACTGTTTCTTTCACAGAAGTATTCATCAATCCCTCATTGTTCCATCATCCTATTCCAAGTCTCAGTGGAAGACAAGATGCTATTTTCATGTAACTGAAAATGTTTACTCTTGAGTTGAACCTGATGGTTCATGCTTTTAATCCCTGTACTCAGGAGACTGAGGCAGGAGAAGTGTGGTGAGTTTAGTTTCAGCGTTAACTACATAACAAATACCACACCAGACTAGGCTACAAAATAAAACTCTCCTTTAAAAAACATAAAAAAAGAAATATAGTCATATATACGTATATATCCACACACATATATAAGATTTGTCTCTCCATGTCTGCTCCTTTCCTGTAAAGTATTAGATACNGTGATATATGAAACATTTTTCCTAGTTTAATATTTACTACCCCTCATAAGACATTGAACAATACCTATAACTCATTAATCATTACCACACTTAACTAATGTTTCTGATTAGAACTATAAAGTTCATGAATCTAGTAACTTAGAAACATGATCATCTAATAAGTGGATAGAATTTTAGTTTCTATGCAAGCTATTGATAACTTTTACCTCAGTAATAAAGTCTATTGGATGGCCTGTTCTATCATGAGATTCATATGATATCTATTATATTTGTTGAAAGGAAATCTTTTGTAAACATATCAAATATGTTTCTTTTTATTTTATGCTCATACTTTTCCTTTGTCAAACACCAGAATTACACAGACNCAAAGGCTGCATGTCTTTGTGATTCAGGCAGAGTGGAGAAGACAGCAAAGTCTCAGAACTTGATTTTTGTGTTTCCTCTAATATTAAGGCCACCTGGAGGATGTTGACGAGCTAGACAGTGCTGTTAATTAAAGAGTCAGTGTAACTGATTAAAACCATTCACTTCTTTTAGAAAGGAAATTTACGAACTTGCGGATTTATTTCATGGCAACTTGCATCTGCACATGAGCCTGTCCATACATCTTGTAATTGAGCATACTATATGATATTATGAGTATTCCNATTACTTTGATGTCTTTTGATCTTTGTTGAATCATTTTCTGGTTCAATACGGAAAACTTTCTAGATATTTTGTTGTGGGAAGTGCTGACTTGGTAATATTGCTAGTTAAGGGGTGATAAAGGAAAAATGTATATATGAGCTCAGAAGTACTCTTCTTTGTGAAGCTAATTGATTTTAAGAGGTCGGTTAGGACTGAGCTTTAAAGCAGTGATATATTTATTAATTTATGGGTCATTAATCTAGGGAGCTGGCCAACTAAGTTGTTACCCGGTTAAATAATTGCTCTATAAATCCAGCTGATTCTTAAGTATCTCAGCATTTACATTGTATGTTGAGGCCTTCTTGTTCTCTACTGTCAGTGTAGCATTGTGGTGTGAGTTGATGGTTGAATTTGGGTGGGGTGTGTGCGTGTGTGCGTGTGTGTGTGTGTGTGTGTGTGTGTGCATGTCCGTGTGTATAATGAGGTCCATGTGCTTGTGTATGTATGAGTGTAGAGTTATGTTTATGTAAAACATTTAAAAATTTATCATTAAGTATTACTGTGTTACTATCATATCTTTTCAAGTAACAGCTCATGTTTTATCATACTCTAAGTAGACACCTGACCCAAGGTGAGTGTCCGTGTTCCTTTTAGTTTGAAAAGGATTCTAATGCTGTCTCTCTGGCATCTGCTTTTTTGTTACTATATAGTAATTCCTTAGACTACTAAAGCTTAGTTGTTGTTGGTTTTTTTTATGAATTTCTATATCAAGTATTACCAAATACATAGTGATGTTTATATAATTTTGAGTCAGTTATGTGGTCAATTAAAATATCTCAAAATTCAAAATTTATCATTTAAGTCAGAGTTGTAAGTGTTTATTTATGGGTATCTTGGGTGCTAGGGAACACTGCTTTTTATTCAACAGGGCCGTGCTGGGCTAACTACAAGCTGTGACAGCATTGATAGCAATAAATAAGGAACTGGATGTGGGATGTTTTGTTAAGATCTTTTCTTACCTCTTGGGCTGTTTAATCCCTAATTATAAGGTAATATGCACAGATTACATATTGCATACATTAATTGCAAACAAATATAGTCATGCCTGGGTTACTACATGGATTCACAGAGAGAAAATACTGGAGAATGAATCAAATCTCAGGGCATGCATGAATTTCAAAAACAAAAAACCTATGCCAGCAATTACAGTGTGAAAAAGCTACTAATATTCTGAAAAAGCTAATTTTGAGATTTTAAATGGATCTCCATATTATGTGTATGCTATNTAGCAAACTTTTATGTGGTCAAGTTGTTTGGGGCCCCTCTATAGCTNACCAGACTCATGTTAAATTGCATATAAATGTGAAAGAAAGAAGGTGNATTGAACATAAGTATCTCTGTACTTACAACCAAGATGCAAAGAAATGTTATAAAACTTGGGCAAAATGACACAGGGGACATGAAAGATGGACATGCTGGTGGGGGGAGGCTACAGAAGTGGTTGGGGATAGCAGAGTGTAGAGGGACNGAGCACAGGAGATTCACTAAAATACACTTTGCTGGAAAAAATCTTATAATTGTATCTAATCCATTATATATTAATTTTAAAAAGAGAGAAACTGGAAAGGAATTGTAAGGAAGAGGAGTCTTGTAAGAGGGATGGAAAAGAGACAAGAGGTGTGGCAGTAATCAGAATAGACTATACAGAGGGTTGAAACTGTCAAAGAACAAATTTAATAGGAGTTTAAGAAAATCAAATATGTAGAAATAAACTTTCAGTACTCTAGTCGAACCTGGACACATATAATTTGAGTCAGAGGAGCAAGGGAGAAGTTTTCTTCAGCTGGCTTAATATGTAACAATTATTCTCCCACAAGAAATAATACTTTCCAGAGTACTGAATAAAGCTAAACAACTTAAGCTATTTAGCATTAAAATACAGTCTGCCTCCCACATTGCTTACACAACTGGTTGGATGAGCTATATGACTTTCTTTTTTTTTTCTCCACAAAGAAATATTGATTACTAGATAACCTCAACATACAGAGATAGGAATGATTATAATTTCTCCTATAACCAGTGCAGATGAAAGGAAATTTCAGTTATCTAATTTCATTGTGCATGCTTTCNTCAAGTGCTTATCCTTTTCTCAATGTCTTGCCTGGTGGAAGTGCAAGGCTAATCAGTGTCTAGGCAACAGGATGTTTTGTAGACTTGGCCCAAGCTCTCTAAACTTCTCAATTAACTCCTAGGATTGACATCTTGGGGCTTCCACTTTCCGAAGCCAGGAGCAGAGTTAACAGCCCATTTTTAAATTAGCTTATGCAAATGAAGAGTAGTTGAGTTGAAGCAATCTAAATTTACATATCAATGTTATGTGGAATTCTCTTTAAATTACTGCGTGAGCAGNGCTTCCACAGGAAGCGAGAGTTTTTGAGTGAAAGCTGTTAAAAGGGAGAAAAGAAATCCAATGGCCATTCTTTCAATTCTTTGTTTTGGAATACCATGTAACCCATGTTAATTTGTAAGAGTTTAAGGAACTAACTGCTTTTAGCTTTCTCAAGTTTGGAATTATAGCTCTTTAATGATAATTTATATTACACTAGCTACAGACATTTACTATGAAATAGACTTGGGTCTTTCTCAAAAATCTGCTTAGTTTTACATTTTAACTGAATATATTTGCTTCAAAAAGTCTTCTGTCCCAAAGGAGTGTTTGGTTCTTGTTTTTATTTATGCTTTCTCTTACTCATTTCTTGACCACCAAGAGAAAGGAGAAAGAAAGGGGGGAGAGAGAGAGAGAGAGAGAGAGACAGAGAGACAGAGAGACAGAGAGACAGAGACAGAGACAGAGACAGAGACGGAGACAGAGAGTTGACTAAAAACTGTGATGATAAGAAATATTTTGTACAATATGCTGGTATGGCCCTTAAATCCAAGTGCTCAGGAGGCCAAGGCAGATTAGTTTTAGGCTAGCCTGGTCTTAATGAGTTAGAGGCCAGTCCAGGCTCCCTAATAAGACCCTGAATTTTGCCTCTCTGAGGCCAGATAATTCTCTCTACCTTGGTAGGGAAGAGGAGGACACCTTNACACATGTACATTGTTTTCCTTCATGAAATACGAAGTTATTCCCTNCTTTTACACTAAAAGGAGGAGAGGGCTCTTATACATTTTAATTTTACATATTATGTACTTGGCCCTCTAAATGGAAGCAGAACTCTGGCCTTATGTGNGTGATAGGCACATGAACCTCTTAGGAAAATAGAGCCTGCAATATATGTGTGTTCAGCCTATGTTTCAACAAGTATCTGTGTTCCAAATGCTGAGAATAATATAGTGGAGTGAGGGTGGGTGGCAGACAAAATACACCCTTGTGGAAAACATTTTTGTGAAAGCAGGCGGAGTAGATAAATATGAAAATTTGGTTCAGGGCTAGAGATATGGTTCAGCAGTGTGATTATTTGCTGCTTTTGCAGAGGGCCTAGGTTCAGTTTTTGACACCCACATCCTCCAGCAGTTCCAGTTCCAAGGCAAGCTGATGCCCTCTTCTGGCCTCTGCTGGCACTTACATATGCATGTTGCACATACAGATAAGTAGGAGCATGCATACACATAAATGAATATATATGTATATATATATATATATACATTTTTAAAAAGAGAATTGTGTTAAAAATATTTTATATGGGGGCTGGAGAGATGGCTCAGAGGTTTAGGGCACTGGCTGCTCTTTCAGATGTCCTGAGTTCAATTCCCAGCAACCACATGGTGGCTCACAACCATCTGTAATGAGAGCCAGCCTTCAAGCATACATGCAAGCAGAACACNGTATACATAATAAATAAAGAAATCTTAAAAAAAAGTCTCATATGTTCCCATGTGCAATAGAGAAAACAGTAAGACAGGTAAATGGGAGTGGGATCCCCAAGAAACATACTCAGAGAATATCTCAATGACAAAGTGACTTTAGAACAATATGAGGAACAGGATTAAGTATCAAAGCCTGTGGGACAGAATTGAATTTGAGGAAGTGGGGGGAGGGGGGAGATTCAGGTTGACCAAGGCAGAATGAGCAAAGAGTGTGGGGAATGTGCCATGATTTAAGTGGGAATAAGGGTTCAGTGTTAGTTGGAAAATATAAGAACTTAGGATCTCTTGAAAATAACAGATCCTTGAACAGAGCAGTAACATAACTGTTCAAAGGCTGGCCTTCCCTAACCAGGATATTAGTAGTCACTTTCAGAAGGGAAGGCTTTCCTAATGATAAAACTAGAGTGCTAAACCCACAAAGCTGAGTGTGACCTTGTCAGCTGCTCAATAGGCCAAGAGACAGTGTGACTAAAGCCACCTGAATAAGGTGGCTGAATGCAAGATGTCNGAGACAGCAGGGATGATGATCCCTAGAGGACTAGNTAAAAGCACATTGGGAGGGCATGCCTTCCTCANAGCCAGTTTTACAATGTGATAACATGAGCTCAGCTGTGGCTAGGCCTTCAGATCCTTTAAGAATAGCCAAAAATAGTGTATTCGGTGTTGACTCCAGAGTTATAGAAATACAGGCACTAACTCTTACAAAACAGACATCAGTCCCCAAAACACCTGACCTCCTTGAAAGCCTTCAATCTGTTCTCTGGCTCCTAGTGAGATTAAACAGATAATTTCATGATTGGTAAATAATAGGTGTGAGGTTAATGGTGATGAAACTGGAAGTAGTCTCAAAATTTAGATCATTTCAGTTGTACCAATATTTTCCTCTGAAAAATATTTATTCATAAGCACATAATGATTTTGGCCTAATTTAAAGCATTGTTTGCCTTAATGATTTTTAATGTGCTCTCAGTTAAAATGATTCTTAATACAGACACACATTAGACTACTTCATCCTTAAATAGCAGAAACACTCATGCACATATATAATCTAAAACAAATTTCCATTATGGATTCTTAATGGATGCATGGGTCAGTTGCTTTTATTACAAATATGTCATTGATTCACAGACCTCGGGCACCAGNAATTGCTGGAGTCCATAGATTCACAATGTAGTTTCAGTGAAAATAAAACAGTAAAAGTCGATAACCCATTTATTATCAATGTATGCCACNATAGTACTGGGCATTTTAATNATGGCATTGCTGTTCCAGTGGATAGAGCTGCCTTTCAGTGGCATTTATAAGTCATTACTAATGTAAAGTTATCCAGCAGGCTGACTGCTTGTCTTTCACTCTTTAATGCTAAAGTGCTTCAGGTCCCCAGAGTCACAATTAATAAGAGCACTCAAAAATAACCTTAGGAATCTCCCACAGGGTGTGGTTTCTTCACAATGGAAGTTTACTCTTAGGATCTTTGGCTTTGAGTCATCATTGATCAGGATTTGGTATCTGCATTTTCATTAGTTTCTTTTTCTTTGTTCCTGTTCCTTTTACAAAGCTNGGTAGAGATCTACGATGCCTCCAGCAGTTTTGTCAGAAAAANATTCAAATTACATGAATGAAAGTATTTATAAAATCAAAGAGGAACTATATATGACTACCTTGCAACCCAACAAGTCACTATAATTAAGAAATATATTTCATATTTTACTAGATGTGCAGTGTTCATCCAACATGAAGCTTTTATTTCTCTTTGACATTCTTCCTATATGTATATATTCACTTCTCTTTTCTCATACAATAACCCAAATTACCTACTATAAATTTCCCTAATTGAATTGAAGTTTTATAGAATTATACTTTAAAAACCTTTGCCTGCTAAGAAGCCAGGAGTGATGACGCACGCCTTTAATACCACCACTCAGGAGGCAGAGGCAGGCAGATCTCTGAATTGGAGGCCAGCCTGGTCTACAGAATGAGTTCTAGGACAGCCAGAAATACACACAGAAGCCCTATCTTAAAAAAGCAAACAAACAAAAAAATTGCCTGGCCACTTTCCTTATTGTATTTTTCTAGTCTGCATTTTAAAGATAAGAAAAAAATGACAGTGAAATTGATATTTGGTAAAACACTGGTGTATGATTGTTTTGCCTTTAGCCACTGTCTTTTACTAAATAAGGAGATAAAGTATTAATAAGCCATTTCCCCTTTTTAGATATTCACCTACTTCTCACCCTATCTCACGCTTACCTACCTCCTAACTTCTGTCTGTCTGTACATATCATCTATTTATCAATCCATCTTCCTGTCTATCTCTATCATTTATCTAGATTAGTATCTCCTGTCTTTAAAATAGCTGGGCACACATCCTGGTTATTACTCAGTTGTTTTTCTCAAAATCTCTTAGAATTCCTACAATGGGCCTATTTTACTTTAAAGAGGAATCTTATTAAGCTTCTGGCAGTAATCAGCACCACTTCCTAGGCTCCCAAGAACATATCTATCATATCCAAATCCTTGTTAATATTCCAAAGTGCTACTGAACAATGGACTTGAACTTCCTTCTTGTTTTATTGATAAATGGGAGAGTATACAACTATTGCCTTAAGAAGTAAAAGATAACATTGTGGTAAAATCATTTTAATGAGGATTAATGAGAATAATCCCTAGCAGAGGTATTGGTACAGAAGGAGAGCTTAGTCATACTCGAGGATTATGATTTTCATCACACATTGTTCTATGGGAGGGATAAATCAGAGCTTATATAATACACTTAGCACTGTGCTTGGCCCAGAGTAAGCACTCAGTAGGGTAGCTACTTAATTCTTGCTGTCATCACCACCACTATNCCCAACCCTTGCCACCCCCTCACCACATACCATTCCAGCCTTTGTTGTCTGAACCGTAAATGAACTGATTTATTTGTGGCGAGATGACTCAGTGCTTATGAATTGGATTTCTATCCGTGTTCATTTTTGTCTGGTGAGTTGGCTATCTTCATTCAGCTTTCCATCATCCTCCAGTCTGAGCTGCCTTTGTTTATTGCCTTGGTGAATAGTTAAATAAAACTTAGGAAATGGAAAAGTTTAAAAATAAAAGCTTGGATTGGACCCATCATGGCATGCGGTGTGATTAGGTTGCATTTGGTTTTTTTCTTGTTCGCTAATAGTCAGTGACTCTGACANACTGGCAGTCGCTATTCCCAACACAAATGTTCATCCTTTATAATATTTTGTACTTAGAGTGTTGACATATTTGTTATGTGTTACTTTTTTCTTGCCAGAGCCATAAAGGGAAGAAAGTGTGACTCAAAAAATGTAGGCAACAAGAAAATCAAAAGTAAAACATTTACGCCTTTGCACCC
>LZPO01055727.1:18468-41897 GCA_001675575.1 Neotoma lepida | reverse complement strand
CATCCTCTCCAACATAAGCTGTCCTCAGTGTTTTTGATCTTAGCCATTCTGATAGGTGTAAGGTGGTATCTCAAGAGTTGTTTTGATTTGCATTTCCCTGATGACTAAGGATGTTGAGCAATACCTCAAATGTCTCTCNGCCATCTGAGATTCTTCCATTGAGAATTCTCTCTTTAGCTCTGTGGCCCATTTTCTAATTGGATTGTTAGATATTTTGGTGTCTAGTTTTCTGAGTTCTTTATATATTTTGGAGATGAGCCCTTTGTCTGATGTGGAGTTAGTGAAGATCTTTTCCCATTCTGTAGGCTATCGTTTTGTCTTACTGTGTCCTTTGCCTTACAAAAGCTTCTCTGAGGAAAATTCATAGCACGAAATGCCCACATGAAGAAGATGGAGAAATCTCACACTANNGAATTAACAGCACACCTGAAAATTCTAGAACAAAAAGACGCAAACTCACCCAAGAAGAAGAGGCAACAGGAAATAATCAAATTGAGGGCTGAAATCAATGAAATAGAAACAAAGAGAATACAAAGAATCAATGAAACCAAGAGTTGGTTCTTTGAAAAAAATCAACAAGATAGACAAACCCCTTTCCAAATTAACCAAAAGGCAGAGAGAGAGCATCCAAATTAACAAAATCAGAAATAAAACGGGAGACATAACAACAAACAGTGAGGAAATCCAGAGAATCATCAGGTCATACTTCAAAACCCTGTATTCCACTAAATTGGAAAATCTGAAAGAAATGGACAATTTTCTGGATAGGTATCATATACCAAAGTTAAATCAAGACCAGATAAACTATTTAAATAGACTGATAACCCCTTAGGAAATAGAAACAGTCATTAAAAGTCTCCCAACCAAAAAAAAGCCCAGGACCAGATGGGTTTCAGTGCAGAATTCTACCAGATCTTCAAAGAAGACCTAATTCCAATACTCTTCAAATTGTTCCACACAATAGAAACAGAAGGAATATTACCAAACTCTTTCTATGAGGCTACAGTCACCCTGATACCCAAACCACACAAAGATGCAACAAAGAGAATTACAGACCAATCTCCCTCATGAACATTGATGCAAAAATACTCAATAAAATATTAGCAAACCGAATCCAAGAACACATCAAAAAAATTATCCACCATGTACCACATTCTTCATGAGAGCACCAATATTCCCTGTTGTCATCTGGAAATACCACAATTATCTGCTGCTTTGTGAATTCAAAAACTCTAACCACTCTATGTATGGAATCATTGTTCAGTGAGTTCAACAAAACTAGTCTAATGGTCTCTTGTCTCAAGGTCCTGCTCTATAGGATCTTTTAACAATGGACCTCTACCATCTGCTCCTCCTATGAGACACCTTCTTACAGTCCACTTGTTCAAGTCACAGTAAAGTTCATTCAAAAACCGTTTCCTCACACAGTCCACTTTATCCTTTCATTAGCATAGATTCTACACTATCACTCAATCACCTCTTTAAATGTCTCCTCCCTCTCTCCCTCCTCTCTCTCTCCTCCTCATCGCCCCCACCCCCAATCTCTCTCACCTCTCATACCTTGACAAAATTTGTTCAGTAACCTGGCTAAGCACAGTTGACCCATTCTGAGTCCAGATCTTAAGTTGACTAAAGTCATAACTGGCTGACTGGCTTCATTAAATTCATTGTCACAAATTTCAATCTATCATTTACATAAAATTTAAGAAGAAATTATTTGATACTAACTCCAACTAGGCTACCTACTTAGATATACCCTTTCTCAGATCCTATCAGCTTCTGTAAAAGTTCTACTATCTTATAGCTCAAGAAAGTAATATTCCTCATAGACTATGAATATGCTGCCTTCAGGTTACCCCACTATGTAGCTCTATGTGTATGTGTGCACCTGCAAAAGTTTATGTGTACCACGTGCATGCAGGAAGCCACAGAGGCCAGAAAAGGATATTGGATCCCCTAGAACTAGAGTTAGTTGTAAGCCCCAATGGGGTTCTTGGAATTCAACCTTGGTCCTCTGCAAAAGCANTAAATGCTGTAATTGCTAAGCCCTTTCTCCAGCACCTATTTTGAAGAATAAAGACAAACCTTTTCAAATTTTGTATTCATTTTATAGGCTTTGTTGGGAGGTGGGGAGTGAGACCAGTTTCTCTGTATACCCCTGCTGTCCGGGAACTCATTCAGTAGACCAGGCTGGCCTTGAACTCAGATTCACCTGCCTCTGCTGCCTGTGTGCTGGGATTAATGGGGTTATAGTACCACCGCCTGGCTCCTTTCTATAGGCTTTTAAGTTTCAAGTTACTAGTTACCAAGCTGTTAGTGGACATTGTATGCCTTTGCTAGTGGAATCTTGAATATACTTCAAAGTGAGCGAGTAAGAACTGTCCTCCATAATGTCTTAACAGAAATTTCTATGGTCTCATACAGCTATTAGGCTGTTGTGTGGGACCTCATATACGCAGTTTCTTTGTTTTCACCTCTTTAATTTGTATTGTAAAAGGGAGGTTATTTATCTTAATATTTTTAAAATAATCTTGCCCAGTAAGAAATGCTAAGAATTTCTGGTTTAAGTAACAAAATCCCATTGTTCAGTAGTTTCTAAGTACATTTTGCTTGTAAACAATTAAGAGTATTAATACTTAAATACTCACCTTCTTAAGATTAGTAGTAACTGGTTTTGCCTTGTTTTTAGCTTTGAAGGTTTTTTGGCTGGCTATGTGAAATACATTCCTGGACTTCTGCCCTTTTAATTTGTTCTTGGCCATTATCTAGAAAAGAAAGGGTTAAACTGCTTATATTTTGAACCACAAATAATTTTAATTTTTATGTCCACCTTAGTTCTGATTATTTTAAAAGCTGCTACATAAATCCTGTATCTTCCACTCCTAGACATTTTGCTTTATCTCAATCTTTCCTGTGTCCCCAGCACCAGGCCTGAGATGCCTAGTTAATATCTATTGGTTGAATTTGGTACCATCAACACACACAAGCAATTTTTTTCTCTATAGCATCTTATAGTAGTAACTGGCAACAATTCTGCAAGTTCACACACTAACATACTATTCTGGTTCCTATTATATATTAGGTACTGAATACTTGTTGATTTCTTCTCCTTTTTTACTCTCTTTTGTCTAGTATTCTCTATCAAAAACACTCCTTAATCTTGTACTTCCTACCTCCCTCATATGCCTTTCAACAACTTCTGTGATATTTCTGTACAAATGTTATTTACATTGAAGCCTTGTTTTCTTTGCTCAGGCTAAACAAAGATTTAAGCCTGTAACTTCTACCTCAGAAGTTTCTGTCAAATCCATTTAAGAATTCATCTTAAGCGCAATTTTTTAAATATTAATAACATTTATTGAGCTTTTACTGTATATAGTCACTGGACTAATGTTTTATGTGATTTAACTAAGTTATTCCTCACCACAACCCTTTGTGGTAGGTACTATTATACCAATTTTACAGATTTTAAAAAAATGATGCAAAGTTTGCCAAGATTTAATGCTTTTGTTGTTCGTTTTTAAAAAAAAAAACAAACCTGGCGGTGGTGGTGCAGGCGTTTAATCCCAACTCTGAGGAGGTAGAGACAGGTGGATTTCTCTGTAAGTTCGAGGCCAGCCTGAAGCCAGGGCTACACAAAGAAACCTTGTCTCGAAAAAACAAGAATAAATAAATGAATTAAATTAGATAGTTGATAACACATGATTACAAGAGTAAACAGTAAACAAAAANCTAAAAAGCCATTCAATTTATCTATATATTAGTCAGTTACTAAGCCTGAAGTAATAAAGAATCGGTAAGTATTTAAGTACACATACGCCAAGCAGACAGGTATTTTATAAACACAAGTACTAACATCGACATAAAGCACACACAGGTAAAGGTGTTACAGACTCCAAAGACGAGAGATGCTTACTAAACTAGAAACACAGAACGGTTCGAGAAGACCAACAACCTAACGGAAGCCAGGGATTGNGAAAGCTGAGTGTTTGAAAATTGTGATGAAGACAGTTCAAATACAGGGAANCTGCCAAGGGGTGGCCGCAAAGTTTCGGGCCTGCCTGGGTGGGTGGATCCATAACCCACGAGTACTAAGCAGCCTGCGGAGAATTCCGTACAACAGGGCCCTCCGGGCCGCCAGAGCCAGAAGTGCCAGCACGCCCTGCGTGGGCCCCAAACATTTCACCCCAGCACCCCAAAACACCTCGGAAGCTTCTCACCAAACTGCAACATGCACGCGGCTGCTCAGGTTCCCAGTGACGCCATCCACAAAGTCAAGACACAGGAAGTTCCGGGAAGAATAAGAGAGCGGTCTCTAGCCATAACCCCGCCCACTGCAAGGCCAGCCCGAGCGGGGCCACGCCCACCACGTATAGGTCTCGTTCCTCTTAGCCACGCCCTTCACGCTCGGCCCTCACGGAGCCCTGCCCCTTTTGCCACGGCCCCGCCCACTCTAAAGGAGACGCCCTCGAAGGGGAAAGGGAGGAGTCAATTCAGCGCGGAGCTCCGGGCTGCCGTGGACCTTCTACACCGGTTTAAGCTGGTAGCTGGGGGACNAGACCTCACTCCTGGTGAGGTTCACCCACCGTGGGAGCCCCGCCTTGCTAGTTTCCGCGGCATTTGACCAAGTAGTGGTCGTTCGTCCCACTAGGGGAGAGCCGGGGCGAGAGAGACAATGACAAAGTCTGGCATTCCGGCCTGAGAAGCTCGGAGTCACCAGCTGCGAACTGGGATGTCCGGCAGGTGGCGCTGCGACCGCGGGCGTCCGGGCTGGGCCCGCAGTACACTGAAAAAAAAGTTCACATCCTTTTCACTTTACTTTCTTGTTCCAAAAAGAAATTTCTTACAACACAGCAGATGTACAAGAAATCATTCACAATAGTATATATGTGCAAAAAGAGAACCTTTGAGAAAACTCAAGAGAAGCCCTTCACTTTCGCTCTTTGTGGGTCTGCACGTTTCTTGTTAGGGCGTTTCAGAAAAAAAAATGTATTCACATTTTTCCAAGAAGCTATTCACATAGCTGTTTCCACGTTTCTACTTACTTCGTAGACGTCACAGGGAAAGCAGTTTTCAAATAAATGAAATGTTGGCATTTATATGTAATTTTTTTTTATCTTAGAAGCTTTCTGACTGCTATGTGCTCCATCCCAAAATAAAGCAATGATACCACCGCCTTCTGCAAACGAGGGCACCACTGAGGCCCAGAGCANAAGCCACTTCTAACGGTCCACCACAGTTGGCATCCTCTCAAGTACTCTTTGCACCAAATCAGTCCTTCATCTGCTTGTAGAAAGATGATCGACCCTTACAACGAATCAGCATTTTATACCTGTCACAGAAAGGTAAGGAAAAAATTCCAGAAGGAAACATAATTGCCTGTTAACATACATTTATTTGCATTTTGTATTCTTTCTAAAGATCCACTTCTAAGTACCTTAAAATGCATTTCAAAATACCTGTGAAACTCATATGTGATGATGCCCTTGGATCAGAGCCTCCTTTCCCCAAGCAAGGCAAAAAATAAAAATAAATAAGTATGCATTGTGCAGGTATGGGAGTGACATCAAAACTAAACCAAAACTACAGAAAAACATTAAATTATTTTGCAAAACTGGAGTTATAAGTACTGATGTAAATAAGAGGGACATAATTATGTTCCTTAAATGTGAAGTTATTGACATGTTTGTGCAAGACAAGGCAACATATGTAAAAGAATGGCATTACAGTGGTAAAATCTGTGGAGGGTAGCTTTTAGTCTAAAATGGAGGCATAAGGCTACATCTACCAAGGAAATAGCATAGTTACACAAGTAAAAACACTATACAAGGCATTATACAAAGCATTATAAAAGGCAAGGAGACATTAGTTTCTGTTTTATCTTCTACCAGCCAACAGTGCAACCTAGGAAAAGTTCATTTATTTCCCTGTGCCTCCTTTGTAGAAAGCTATTGCCCACTTCAGACATTGATTATTTGCTCAGCATCCCTTTTTGGATAACCACTTTTATTACATTAAGTGGTCCTAGTCAGGTAATGACATCCTTCTCTAAGGCCTTCCCAACTAGAACCAGTGGGTATGTTGCTGCTTGGGCTTAGTGATGTTTCCTGGGAATGCTGTGAAACTGGGAAGAAAATGAAGGCACCACAAAGGAAAAACAAAGTGGGATTTTGAAAGATGGCCTGGCAGTACATACAACTGGTTTGCATGTTGNAACCAGAGAACTCATGATACCATTTGATTTCCTGGATTCAGTCATGGCTGGAAGAACAATCCTCCTCTTCTCAATTATCAGAGGTACAAGATTACATTGGAGAGACCAGACCTCACTTGGACCTTTTTTTTCCCTTTGTACCTGAAAGAGTTTTGACTCTCCTACTTACTTCATACAATTATTGTACCAGTTAGCAAAGTCTAAAACAAGAATAGGATATTACTCTGATAATATGTTAACTTTCCAAATGCCATTTTATTCTGTGAACTATATGACTTGTTAAGTATAGAAAAAATATGCTTGGTGACTTTTGAAAGTCTTTAAAAACATTTACAAAGATCATATTACCAGGGTTTGTTGTTAGCACCGGCTGGCTCAAACTTTCAGGCTTACTGGCTTGCCCTCCCCAGTTGCTAGGATTATAGGCATACACCATCACACCTGGCTGGCTGGCACTTTTTTTCTGGCAACTTTGGAAAACAATAAAGCCATATATGCAATACATGCCTATTTTAATGTTTTGTCTTGTTGTTTCAACAAAATACCTGACAAATGTAACTCAAGGAAAGGGTTATTATGGCTCAGAGTCCAATGTGGTGAAAAGTCATCACAGCAGGATCTTGAAACAGCTGATTCCATTGCTTCCGCAGTAAGAAAGCAGGAGGGAAACCTCCTTTTCCCCTTTTTTATTCAGTCTGAGTGAGAATCTAGGTCAGGAAATGGTATCTCTCATGTTCATGGTAGACCTTGACTCATCAATTAACCAAATCTAAAATAGCCCTCACAGACATGCCCAGTGGTTCATTTTCATGGTGATTCTAAGTTGTATCAAGTTGACTACGATTGACTATCACATCTTTCAAAAACTTAAGTTCTCTTTCTGAGAGTCATCAATTCTTCATTTATACAGGCCTATTCTAAAACAACTATCTTGGGAGCAATTCAAGTGTTAAATAAAGGTAATAAGGAAAAAGAAACCACACATAATTAAAAAACACCTATAACTAAAGTCGTAGCTGTCTAGGGAACTGACTTAGTTAGGTTTCTATTGCTGTGAAGAGACACCATGACCACAACAACTCTATTTATAAAGAAAAAAACACTTGATTGGGGTGGCTTGCTTATAGTTAAAAGTTTTAGTCCATTATCGTAATGGTGGGAAGCAAGGCAGATATGGTGCTGGAGCTGAGAGTCCTTACATCTTTATAGGCAGGCAATAGGAAGTGGTCTCTGAGACACNGGGTGGTATCATGAGCACATATGAGACCTCAAAGCTGGCCTCCACAATGATATACTTCCTCCAACAAGACCACACCTACTCCCAAAAGGTCATACCTCCTAATAATGCCACTCCTTTTGGGGGACATTTTCTTGCAAGCTACCACAGGAACAAAGCCAGCTTGGTACAAATAATAATATACAATAAACCCATTAATCTACCCAGTCTTATTCTCCCCAACAGCTTCATTCTCCTAAATAGTCTAAACATCCAGGCTCTATGGGACCTCAAAGGAAGGTAATGACACATTTATTCTCTTCAAGAGGTCACCATAACCTAGATTATGGATGCACAAGAATAATGATTCTTAGCAATATATGTAAAAACTATAATGAATGCACAAAATTATACCATTTATGAAAGAAATTCTGGAGACCTGGTAAAGTTGTGATCTGATTATCTTCAAGCAGAAATCTACAAACTACAGGAAGAGGGACTGATCTAGACCAGTGTTAACTTTTATACAATAATTATGCATTTTCAAATGGAGAAGAGTGAAAGAGAATGTATCATGTGAGTGTTCTATTAACCTCATGTGTGAGTTACTAGTGTTTCATGACACACAACTAAGCTCATTGTGCTGTTGCTTGCTGTCATTGTCCAATAATAAAGCTGAGTTCCTTCAGGACCACATAGCATAAAAAGCCTAAAATATCTTCTACCTGTCCCTTCACCAACTTTAAAGCTTTTAAAAACCTTCATCCACTACCATAGCAGAGAATGAAAAGCCCAGTAGTATAATTGGTTGAATTATTTAAAATTTGCACTTTAAGCTATAGACAGTTTCAAAGAACTAAAGGCATATTCCATCACAAAATTTCATGCAAATAGATAAACATTTGTGTCATGAATTTGAGTCACCTTCCCTCTGATGATTAACGACTATGTTCATGCTCTGGGCTGAAAATGGAAGATCTCAGATGTGTGGTGATGGGAATGTCTTTCTTTACGCTGTGAATATGTGTTGCTCTGATTGATTGATAAATAAAATGCTGATTGGCCAGTATACTGCCAGGCAGGAAGTATAGGTGGGATAAACAGACAAGGAGAATTTTGGGAAGAGGAAGGCAGAGTCAGGAGATGACAGCCGCTGCTAAAGGAACAACATGCCAGCAGACCGGTAAAGCCATGGAACACATGACCAAACATAATAGAAATGGGTTGAGTTTAAGTGTAAGAGGTAGTCAGTAATAAGCCTGAGCTAATGGCCAAGCAGTTACAATTAGTATAAGCCTCTGTGTGTTTACTTGGGTCTGAGCAGCCACGGGAGCCGGATGGGACTGCACAAAACATTCTACTACAAATGGCACCCAACATGGGTCAAGAGTCTCCACCTGAAACCTGAGAAAATTTAATAAGAGATTCAAAAACAGAGCCAAAAACAGGTTCCTGCTTCATGTCTCATGTGGGCCGCAAGATACTGCAGCATTTNGGCTTGATGTGCAGCATGGCAGATTCCTGCCACGTAGTACACAGAGCTGTCTCCAAGCTGTGCAGCACACTGCATAATGGATTTAGCCTTTACTCATATAGACAAAAAGGGTTTATGGGCCAGCTGCANGCTACCCTGATGGCAGCATGGACTCTAGAGTTGGCAGGTAAGTGTGATTCTGTTGGGTACTCCCACCATGTTGAAAAGCTGAGGTAGGTAGGTAGCAGCCAGGGCTGCTGGTCCTAGTCATGCAGTTTAGCAGTTTAAAATCTTTCCTGGCCAGAAAAGGATTATAGATTCAGAATGAAGCAGATTCGGATTGAATAAACCTCTAAAGGGTTTACATTGTGTGCAAAAATGTACATAGGCTTAAAAGAGAGAGAAAAAAGAATATATGCAGTTATATAAAAAACAGTTTTAAAAAATAAAGTCTTTAAAGAGACAGTAAAAGTAATATAATGAGCCACATAACAATAGATATTAAAAGTAATATAATAAGCCACATAACAATAGATATTACACAGAGAATCTGTATTGTGTTGTCTTTGGGATTTTTGACTGCAGAGAGACATTTGATTGTAAAAGCTGCTGAGTTAAATCAATATATATATATATATATATTAAAGATATCTTGATTTCAAAATTTATGTCTAAGGATATGTTGCTTTGGAAAAGAGATTCTGCTTTTGTTTCCACAGAAGATGAAAACCTATGGATTTCTTCCAGGCTAATATGGTTTGACCAGTCAAGACCCCCTGAGAGGCCCAGATGATCCAACATCTAAACAGTTTCAAGGCTATTGGCTCAAAAAATACAACATCACAGACTATTCCAGTCAGGACTTGACCATAATTCTTAATTTTCTCAGGATCCCCATGAGAATACAGTGTCCCATATCAGCAGGAAGTAGTCTTGAACACTACACCCACATTCCCAAACAATGGATTATGGATGCTTGTCTTTGTTTAGATTGTTGGTTACAAATTGTTATTGATCATAGTCAATCTCTTTCTAAAAGAAGAAAGGAGGATATGATATGGAAATATAGGATATAGATATGATAGGATAAAAGGGTGGATTGTTAAACCTACTTTTAAAGAGCAACTTGTTTAAAATGTTTTATATTGCTATAGATTTTAGTTTATTGATACAAATTTAAAGTTAATTTTGTTATACTTTATGGATAATTAAGAAATACAGATAAATAATTAGTCTTCTATGATAGTCAAACTTATAGTCAGGTTAAGTTTTCTAGGTATACATAGATATAATTCAATTAGGTAGGTAATCTTCAAACACTTCAAAGACCTACAGAATATGGCATTTAAAATGTTTTAAAAACTTAGACTTTCTATACAGTGAGATATGTTTGCTCCTGTCAGCACAGATTTACTTCAAAGAGAAAGATGGGCATCGAAGACACTCCGTATGGAGTTTATCTTCTTCTTGGAATAAATAGCCATTTGGGCAAGAAACTGTTCTTGCCTGGACTGCTTGAAAAAATGGTATATCGGCTGGACATGCAGGACCCATAGGAAGGTGACAACTAAACTTTACAAGAGGAGATGGTCCTTCATGTTCCTGCTTTGCAGAAGAAACTGCCAGATATTCTACAGGACACAGAGAAAAGTGACTGAGAGACTCTAGGCCTGTAGGCTGAAGATGGATGCCCCAACACTGCAGAAGAATTTTGGATAACTGTCCAGGTAGCCATCTGTCTCTGTCATTCTAGAATTTTGGAAATTGCTTACAATGCTCTTCCTATTTACTTAGATAATATTATATCCTTTTGANGTCTTTGATGTAGTTGAAGACTAGATAGTTATAATTTTCCTTGGTTATGATAAAAGATAAATTAGATATAAAACTTAAAACTCAAATATAAGATAAATAAAATATTTTCTTTAATTTTGCCAAATACAAATAGACTAGATATTGTAACTGTAGTTCTTGCTAGATAACTGTTTTGTTTTATGTAGTTTTACTATGTTGAAGTTAAAACCTTCCTTTTAAACAGAAAGAAAGGGAGGAAATAATGGAGATGTCTTTCTGTATGCTGTGAATATGTGTTGCTCTGATTGATTGATAAATAAAATGCTGATTGGCCAGTAGCCAGGTTGAAGTATAGGTGGGATAAGCAGACAAGGAGAAGTCTGGGAAGAGGAAGGCAGAGTCAGGAGATGACAGCCGCCGCCAAAGGAACAACATGCCAGCAGACCGGTAAAGCCATGGAACACGGGCAAAAACATATAGATTAATAGAAATTGGCTGAGTTTAAGTGTAAGAGGTAGTCAGTAATAAGCCTGAGCTAATGGCCAAGCAGTTATAATTAGTATAAGCCTCTGTGTGTTCACTTGGATCTGAGCAGCCACAGGAGCTGGGTAGGACCGCACAAAACATTCTCCTATAGTGTGGAAGACACTTTCTTAGAAAATGATGTAAAACTAGGCAAGAAGATGAATTTTCCTGGAAACTGAGGAAATGGAAAGAGGTGGCTAAGGGCCTTAGGAGAGTGCTTAAGCTCTGTGTCTCCTGCCATGCTCTGCTTTCACCTTGGGAGCAGTAGCCTAAAATCGCTATACTATTACAGCCACAAAGGGATCTTTTGTCTTCAAAGGAACTTAGATTATGTTGAGTTAATTATTACCACCCTCCTCTAGTCTACATTCCATTGCAATTAAAAGCTTTCTTCTCTACCAATTTATGTATATGTATATGATATGTTATATCAATATGGAGTTGTGGGTTCCCATTTTATGCAGTAGATTATGATCTTTTCATTATAACTATTTTAATGCTTACACTGCTCAGTTTGGGTCATAGGTGCCTTTAAACAAGCATTCAACTAACTGTGTCATCATGACCTCACCTACATTCTTTGACTACCTCTTACTTTCTAGTGTAACAAAGCATTCTAGGTTCATCCACGATCTTTGCTTTCTCAATCCTAAAATCAATCATGTATTTGTAGAGCCCTGGCTTCCTTTAGTTAAGAATATTTAGAAGCCAAGAACAGAGGTGTATCACATGCATATCACACTGGATTGAGCTGACCAATATATACCTGTGTGTACATATTACAAGTCTGTTATACTTGTTAATAAGCACAACACAACTCAGCAACTGTCTTTGATACTATATGTTCAAAGCATGGGTTCATGCCAATACATTTTCAATTGGATGCCATAAGGTTTAAACTTTCTAACTGATCTGCTATTTCCTTCTTTGCTGGTAAGTGGCTTGGTTTCCATTATTCTTCATTTATACATCCATTTAGTTTATTTTCCTTAACTATTCCCACATAGTTCCTTTATCCCACCCCATGCAGGTGTCTCTTTACCTCTGTTAGGCTCNCATCAGGCTCCTGGGCTTCTGTCATCTGCATATGCTGCCACCAGCATAGATGATTTCCATACCCTGTTCAGACTCTAACTTGCCCTGGGCTGTTGCCATCTTTTTCTCTTCCTAATCTAAGAGTAATGTTTTGTAGACTGAGTTGGGAAGGAATGGGGAAAGGAAAGAAGGAAGAGATGGAGGGAGTAAGGAGGAAGAGAAGCAGAGTTTAAGATTTTACTCTGTGGTTGCAGACAAGAAGATCACTGCTAAGGCACAAATGATGAAACCTAAGGAGGTAAAGGAGGCCCTTGGATGACTGTGCACTAATGATAGCTTCTTTTAGTAGCATTGTATGAAAAACAGTCAGTATAAGTTGTATATAATCTGAATCTCTGTACTTTTTGTTGTTGTTTTGTGTTTTGTTTTGGTTTTTGGATCTATTTTTGTTTTGTTTTGTTTTGGGGAGGCATGAGATAAATAAATAGTAAAACTACNTGTCCAGTGAATTCTACCTTCCTCTTACAAATCTGAAATTGGAGCATGAAAAGGTTCATTAATGATTGTGGGAAATGATGAGTCTTGTTTTAACACACTCATTGACAGAGGTATTTATTTCTAGTCAATGAATGAACATTTATTACATAATTTATATAGGATCTGCAACCTTGTATTCTAGGTCAATTTCCTAGAAATATCTGGAAGTTAAAAATGAGTTAATCAAAAGAGATGGTTAACTCTTTGTAGCTGAATGTAAAGTGACACACTTCAGTTGACTGATAAAAAGCTATAGGAAGTAGATCATAGACTTTTACTCTTCACTGTGTGTTTCCTATTTTATTTATTTATTTATTGGTTTTTTTTCCAGACAGAGTTTTTCTGTGTAGCCTTGGCTGTCCTGGAACTTGCTCTATAGACCAGGCTGGCCTTGAACTCATAGAGATCCATCTTCTTGCCTCTACCTCCCGAATGTTGGGATTAAAGGTNTGCACCACCACCACCTGGCTCATGTTTCCTATTTTAAAACACCATATTACTTGTGTTTATTTACCTATCTCCTACACTCTTCATGCTTAGATTCCCATTGAGATTACTGTATCTCCATTATATGGCATGAGCTTTGTTTTAATGGAATAAAATTTTCTGCAATGTGAAAAGCAAAGAGGTATTAGTGGCAATGCATTACACATTTTTTCAAGCACTTTCATTGTTATCATGATAAAGATGTATCTAGAAGAAAATTTTATCTTCTTGTAGCACTATTGTAACACACCTTTGGAAATAATAGATATGCTACAACATTTCTAATTTAACCAAAATTTTTTTAGCCAGAGCAGTTTACCAGCCAAATGCCCAGAAATCTTGAATCTGAACTCACTGTAATAATTTAGAAGGGCTTGATTACAAAATAAGTGAAGATTAAGAATAGTCAAATATGTATCACAAAAATGATGGAAAAAATCCAAGAGGTATATGAAGTCCTTTCATATTTTTGAGGTATTGAATTAAAATTCAGGTAATGGTTTAAAATTAGAGGAATTGTCCAGTGTTTAGCAGATACATGTTGCAAACAGAAAACTGTCAAAAGCAAAGAAGGCGGTGTACTATCAAATTATATTTTGACATTTTAAATTTTAGGATAACAAGGGTTTTTTTTTTTTTAGGGATCATGCAGTGCTTTGTAATTACCAAGTTTAGCTGAGACAGTAAACTCTCAAGCTAAGACTCAATAATCTTTGACTCTTTTAATAATTCAGAGGAATATGAAGATAGGCAACCAGCCATAACCACATTCTAACCTAGTCTTCATTTATCTCTCTATCTTTATTAAATCTCTTCTAACTGGTCTGCTCAATTTAGTAGACAGAAGGATTAGTGCTAATGTGTTGGCCAGACCCATCACTCCTCATCCCAAACTCTTCTCACAGCATTCAAAAGACAGGCAAGCCTTTCAGAGGCTCTTTTGGCCCCTGCTACTTCCTTATTGCTCATTAATCCACCTGATANGTTTCTGTTCTTTGGCCTTTCTGTCTGGAACACTCCCTCATGGTATAGTTGCAAGGCACACCGTACCAAAGGCAGATTAGAGATGAAAGTGTTTACGTTAGCCAAAGTTTATAGTCCATAGTGAAGGGAAATCAGGGTAGGAACAAGACAGAATCTGGAGGCAAGACTTGAAGAAGAGGCCATGGAGGAATGATGCTTCCTGGCTTGCTCTTTATTGGCTTGCTGTTTTTACAACTCAGGACTTCCTGTTCAGGGATAGTACACACACAGAAGGCTGAGTCCTCTTATATTAATCGTTTGTCAAGAAACGATCTCACAGACTTCCTTACAGGCCAGCCTTACAGAAGCATTTTCTTAAATGAGGTTTTCTCTTTCCAGATGAATGTAGTATGTGGCAAGTTGACCAAACAAACAAACAAAAATCCTGTCATAGCAAATAAAACACCAATCATCATTTTCTGTCTTATAGTCTCTGGGCCTAGACTTTGGCAAGAGCTAGGCTGTCTTAATACAGTTCATGAATGAAGCTGTGTGAGGAGATTTCTGAGAGCTTGTGAGAAAACTCCAGGTAAACAAGGCAAGAGTCTTGTAACCTCTTTTCCTCCATAACATGGGTTGTTCTTGGCATGTGCTTTTGTGGCTCTCCCAGGTATAATAAATACGAGTAGATTTTGCATCATATTATCATTTTACTTTGTTATTCAAAAATATTTATAAGCATGGGTTGTCATGTATACAGGACAAACTCATGTGAACTTTGCTCATGACCTTGCTTAACCCTCAGAATATAAATTGTCTGATGCCCTGAATAAAGTTGTCTATTGCATGAGACTTTAGTTTGCTTTACTTTTAGGCTTCACCCTCCCAGGTTCATGCTGCCAATAGAGCAGTAACAGTAAAGCTAAATGTCTGGCCCAGGGTCCTTTGAAAGGTTTGAGTTAGATGTCACAATTAGATATGGCTTGGTTGCAGCTAGAGCATTTGCTTCCAAGGATCTTCATGAACAGCTGCAAACTGGTCCCCACTAAACCCTTCCCAAGTGATGCCCCAAGCCCTTCCCAAGTGAACCCTTTTACAGAGCTATCTTATGTCCTCATGACAGGGCTGTTGGTGTCCTTCAGACCCAGTGTTCCAAGACAGTCAGGGAAAGCTGACAGTTTTTATGACTGGGACTTGGAATCACCACTATCACTTCTATTCCTTTCATTCAGCTCACATGCCAGCCCCAATTCAGTGAGAAAGAAATACACAAAGAACTGAAACAAAATACACAAAGAGAGCATTGTGAATTATGTAGGAGGCTGGCCTGTGNAGCTTCTAGCTCATCATGCTGAAACAGTGTCTGGCACATAACTGGTGTGCAAGCTTTTTAAACAAATGAGTGAGTTCCACCACTCATCTTATTTTGATACATTTCCACATAGCTCTATTTCTCAATGCCATTAGGAAGGAAGAGAAAACTAAANGAAAGTTGAATCATGAATGTAATAATTCAATTCTGTCTTTGTTAGGGTTTCTATTGCTCTGAAGAGACACTATGACCATGGCAACTCTTATAAAGGAAAACATTTAATGGAGTGGCTTACAGTTTCGGAGGTTTAGTTTATTATCACCATGTGGGACATGGAGGCATGCACGCAGACATGGTGCTGGAGAGTCACAGGCCACAGGAAGTGAACTGTGACACTGTGTATAGCTTGAGCATAGGAGACCTCAAAGCACTCCCCTCCCCCCAGTAACACACTTACAACAAGGCAACACACCTACTCCAACAAAGCCATACCACCTAATTGTGTCATTCCCTGTGAGCTTACTGGGGACAATCACATGCAAACTACCACAAACTCCATTTAGATATGTTGGAGTAGTTGAGTATAATTCAATGGAACTAGAACTATGCTGCCAGAGCTGGAGAGATGGTTCAGTGGTTAAGAACACTTGCTGCTATTGCAGAGGGCCTGGGTTTGATTTTCAGCACCCAAACTGACAGCTCACAATTGTCTGTAAATCTAGTTCCAGGGAATCTGACTGCCTCCAGCCCTCTGTGGGCACATGCATGAATATGTACACATACACACAAAATAAAGATAAATCTCAGAACTGTGCTAGTTAATCAGTAACTGGAGCCAGTAATCTCTTGTCTGAACTGAGATATACAATTAAGTAAACACTAGATTTAAAACACATTGTATAAGAAAAAGGACATAATAGATATGATTGCAAGGTCCACTGAGGAGGCAGATATTACATGGTGCAGGAAAGGTTCACTGTAAAGATTTATTAACTATAACCTAGGGTGAGTATGTAAAGACAGTGAGAATAAATACTCAGTAGCTATGGGAGTTTCTTAAGAGGAGCACATTTGGAAGTTAGCCTATTCTCAAAGGCTGGATTCACACCGTTGAGGAAGGTGTGGTTGTAGCCCAATGGATAGCAGAATTGCATGGTCAAGAGTTGGTCCACAGTTGTCAAGGAATCAGAAAGTACCACTGTGGGGAATAAGAGAGCTAAGGCTGGTGGGCAGGCACACAGGTGTGCTGAAGGATAGAAACTGTAGGCTGTGGGAAATGTGGCTCTGAGTACACAGGGTCCCTGTCAGGAAGGCCAAGATGGGCAGGTGGTGAATAGCATGTGGAGGGAAGCTAGGAATCTGCTTATCGGGATGGTGGCATGACAGTGGACAGAGAGGTGGTAGAGCTGCCCAGTAGGCTTGNTGTAGGTTTCTGATGCAAAATTGGTGTGCTGTGGACAGGTGATGCTGATAATAGCTTAGAAGGAGCCATGTAACTGTCCTCACAATAGCAAAGTTTCTGCAAAGAGGCACTTGAGCTCCTTCCATTGGCTAGCAGACAATTGGACTAATGGTCCTCCAGGAATTGGAATTTCCCCGGAGAATCTCCTTCTAGGCAAGGGAAGGGTATCAGCTAGAGGAGAAACTTGCCTCTGAGGATGAGGTCTCACAGAGATCTGACAACTTACCAGACCACCCCGTGCAGGAGAGACTACAGCTAATAAGATAATGATGAGTCAATGATGAACAAGACTANACTTGATGGGACTATTTAGCTCTGCATAGTTCTTTCTATTCCTATATTTTGTGGCAATGCAAATATTCTGAAAATTTCTTTTACACTCTAAGATAATGGAACTTTTCCTGGGCCTCACATTCAAAGTTAATAACACACCTTGAAGTCCCTTAAGACTTAAGACTGCTAGCCTGCTGTGTACTCAAACTGTTTGTTTAACCTGCCTTTAAGGGAACAATGTAACAACCAACCTCACCTGCCTTGGATTTCCCATGTAATCAACTTTTACTACCTAAGCTAATGCNTAGTTGCAATCTTAAGTTATGTACTCTTCTATGCCCCTGACCCAGAATAATGCACATGTATCATTTGCTGAAATCAGCGAATACAGAAGTTGAAAGTAAGTTCCTAAAATCTACCACACAGGTTGAAAACAACATTATGAATCTTGATTGATAAACAATGATGTTTGTCTTCTGGGTCAGTTGAGATAAGTTGGAGCCAGTGACACAATTCCTTGTAACATTCTGTTGAAGATTTCTGTAAAGCANCCCATTCCTTACCCATGTGATGCTTCTGTACTGTTTAATAAATTCAGAGAGAAGTCCTTTGCAACAGATAGAAACCACTCACACTCATACATACACATATAGTCACACAGTAGTCACACAACAGTCACATACAAGATAGATACACATAGAGATAGACACACAGAGACACAGGGACAAACAAACTAATATGACTGCATTAGATGTGTATAAGAGACAGAGTCACACAACAGTCACATACAAGATAGATACACATAGAGATAGACACACAGAGACACAGGGACAAACAAACTAATATGACTGCATTTAGGCAGGCACAGATTCATAATGATACACCAGACAGAGGACGAAAGACACAGGGAGCATGAAGTAGAAAATTCAAATCTGGAATCTCTCTTGGTTAAATGACTCTAAGGGGAAGTGCTTTTATTTCCTTCCTTAATTGAGGCCAAAGAATTGTTGGTAATTTGGAGTTAATCACTAATGTGTTATAATCTGTGCAATATTTAAACCTAAACCATATGCCATGCCTTGAAGACAGTAGGCAATTGGACAATGAGTAAATGTCTTTTCTCTGTTTTTCATTATTCATCTCTTTAANTGGTATATTGAAGATGCATCTGTCTTGTCAGGTCTATGAGGCCCAGACTTTGATCTTAAAATCTCTGGTAATGACAAGAAGAAAATAAGAAGGCAGCAGCATTCCTCAACCAGAAAGAGCTGTTCCTATTGCCTGTAACCCCCTTCTATTGAAGAAAGTTCAGCATTTTGCTTGCTGTGAGGAAAACATCTCAAGGTTTTATTGCCACAGAGTAATTAATGTGTGGTGAGGTCAGAGTTGAGCTGAGAGATGAGTTGCTAGCTAACACACAGCCAGTGTTTTTAAAATATGGATTCATGTTNGAGTGATAATATTTTGGATCTGTTGGGTTAAACAACACTATTAGGACTAATTTCATTCCTCTCTCTATTTAATTTCAAAATTGTAACTAGTGGAAGTTTAAAGATTTACATATGTCTTGCATTCATAACACAAGTTATTTCCTTTGGATGTTTCTGTAACAAATGTCAAAATGAGGGAGATTGTGAACGTAGAAATTGATGGCAGTATTGAAGAAGAAACAGTGAGAAAAGAGACCCAACTCTCACCTTCTAAATGCAATGGCTGGTGTGAGGATTGATATTATTTATCAGTTTGGATGGGACATGACGTACAAAGATCTTTGTATGAGTGGTTGAGATGAAACTGGTGCTTGATTCAGTAGAGTAAGTGAATAGAGTAAGTGGATGGGCCTCTGCAGTTGAAAGCAAGACTGTTATGAGGATGCTCTTCTGAGTAAGAGAAAATCCCTTCTCTTGGTTGCTTTGAAGATGGACTTTGTCATTTTCCTATCCTGGCATATAAACTGAAATGCTGGTTCCTCCTGTCTAAGTCTTGACAGTGCCAACCTTATCAAGCTTTCAGCCTAAAACTCATTCTGCATGTGCTGGGACTTGCTGGCCTCTGTAATAAGGTGAACTGATACTTTAGACACATACCCTCCTTTCCCTCTCTCCCCTCCTTCTCTCCCTCCCTCGCTCTCCCTGCCTTCCTNTCNTTTTCCTTCATTTTTCTTCTTTTCTCCCTCCCTTTTATTTTCTCCTTTTTCTTACACACACTACATTTCTTTAGAGAACATTAGCAAATACAATTGAATATAGAAGGATTAACCCCAGGAAAGTCATGGAAAATGGGTGGTTAGCAAATGGGAGATGTATNTATTTTCAGGAAGTGATTTCTCTCCTAATGAGGTGAACANAGAACACAACATATGCTAATGGGAATGGTGTGGTACATAGGGAGTGAGCTGGTGATGTAGGCTACACAAGATATATAGGTATGTTGGTGAGAACCTGGGGCATTGCTAGGTGTCTAGGGCTAGTGCAACAAGTCTTCAGTACTATGAAGGTCATATCCAAATGGCAAGTTTCTTGGAATGACGGCAATATCTCCTTTCTCCAGAGAAGAGCCTGCCCTGTCCTAGGAAACAGAAACAAGTAGATAATATTTTATGAGTTGATGAGAAAATGTCCAAAGCAACCTTCATTTTTTTTCTGTCATACTTGAAAGAAGATAGCAATAAGCAATACTGACTTACCTGATCTGATTCAAGGGACTATTATCTATTTTTTTTGGTAGCTAATTATTTTGTCCTCAATTACCTGTGCCTTTCACCATTGATTCAACACTTAAATGAATTCATTTCCATTGANGATACTCTTAGCTTCCTCTTTTCTCATTTATATTTTACTTACTTTTANAATATATGTTATGAAATATTATAAAATAGGATATGGGTATGTTTCTATTAGAAAGTTGTGTGGTTTGATAAAAGACTTAAATTGTTGAATTTAGGGTGTAAGCTGGAATCTTTGACTCTAGCTTGTGAANGCTAAAATCTTAAACTTGACAAATAAATGACTCATCAAAGCTACCCTTTCAATTCTGGCTTGACAATCCTCATCTTGGCATGGCATCTAGGTCACTTGAGCAAGCCTTTAACTTTGGGAGACTTAAATTTTCCCTTGAGAGACTGCATTTTACAATCCTAATTTTAGGGTAATTTTAAAAATGTAAAATTAAAGAAATTGAAATTCTATACTATTTTGANGCCATAAAATGAACAATAAGATAGATGGTTAATAAATCCCAATTGCACAAACCATGGGACTTAATGAGTGAAAGAAACAATGTACAAATTAAAGAGTACCTTGTGTCACTAGGATCTTGGTCTAGATTACCCTCTGCTCTTTATTTCTTATGATCTACTTCAAGAGAATTCAGATGAGACACACAAATATATACTGCAGAAGATAGGCAAAATTTATTATGGACTTAAGTAGTAAACATTTTTATTTTTAAAGATGTATTTTTATTTCACATATATGGGTTTTTTCCTGAATGTATGCATGTGCACTACATGCATGTAGTGCCCATAGAGGCCAGAAGATGGTGATGGAACTGAGTTACAGATGATTGTGAACAGCCATGTGGATTCTTGGAACCAAATCCAGTCTTCTGCAAGACAAGCAAGTGCTCTTAACTGCTGAGCCATCTCTCCAGCAGGTTAAGTAAAGCACTTTCTAGAGATAAGAACACATAATGGCCAAAGGGCCCCTTCTGTTGAGCCATCCGTAAATATTCATCCCTTATTTGAAAATATTGTTCGTAGAAAGGTGAGAGTTGTGTGTTAGTTTTTTGGTCAGCTTGACATAAGCTATGTTCTGAAAAAAAAAAAGGGACTTTCAGTTGAGAAAATGCCTCATTAGATTGGTCTATAGGCAAGTCTGAGGGANNTGTCTTGACTAATGACTGTGGGTGGTTCCACTCCTGGAAAAGCAGCTTTGGGTTGTACTAAAAAGTAAGCTGAGCAAGCTGTGGAGAGCAAACCAGAAAGCAGCATTCCCCCACTGTCTCTGCTCTGGTTTTTTNCCTTGAATTCCTTCTCTGGCATATCTTCATGAAGGACTATAAAGTTATAAGATGAAATGAACTCTTTCCCTCCCTAAGTTGATTTTGATTATGGTGTTCTATAACAGCAATAACAAGCAAGCTAGAACAAGTGGATAATTGCCAAAGGGACCATTCTGCCAGTCTTCATTTTAGGCAAGCCTTTTCCTATTTCCAGTCTTTAGAACAAGCATGGTTTCCTGAGGGACTTGCCCTGTCCAGTGGGTCAGCAAGCCTGTTCNGTTTGCTAGTAAGAGGCCATGCTAGGTCTTTGTTCTTTATCGAAATACGTCCTGCTACACAGAAATAATATAAANGAAGTTCCAGATAAATTTACTAAATTAGATAGTTTTTTATATATAGTTGTTATCTAATAATGAACTTCAAAGAAATGAGGATCCCCTGCCCTACTCCTGCCCAGGGCCAGAGATAGGACTCGGGATCCATTTTTTTCTGATTAACAATCATTATCCNGAAGTTCCNGTCTTCAGTTTTACAAGCTTTTGATTATGAAGGAGGGTCTCAGTCCCAGTTAAGCTCCCAGCCTTTAATTTGTTACTAAATAGTCCTTTCTCAAGAGATGAGACCCTAAAATAATTTCTGAGATGGGCATTGGGTTGGTTTGAGTACTTATGGGTGAAATGGAACATAGAGTTTCACTCTTCTTGACTTTCAGAATTCAGAGAACAAGTGAAGGGACCCAGGTATANGAAATGACTGCTCTAGGGTCATCTGAGAGTAGATCGGCTATAAATGAGAAGAGATAAATTAGGACAGCAGTTAAGCACATAAAGTTCCAAGACTAATAGAATTACTACTAAGATTACAAAAGGGGTAAGGCATTTGCTCGTGAAGATAATGGAGATTTAATTCTAACATTAAAAAGATAGTGGTGCCTGATGGGATTTGTAAGAACGTACTGTTAGCATCCAGGCTCTCCTCAGACCTACTCTCAGAGTGCTGACAGGCACTTACTGGAGCATTGTCTGAGTCCTGACTCAGCTGGCTTGTCAGTGCCTTGATATCTCACCTGGAGAGTGAGATTACATCAAAGAGGTGCTGCATCCTGCCTGGCAATCAAAGAGCCTGGCTGCAGGCTCAGCTGTGAACCCCACTCCTCATCCTCAAAAGGTNTAAGAGGACAATACCTTCTCTGTCATGTGTACTCCGATTCTCTTCAGAGACCCTGTCATACTGTCTCTTTCTGGTGCANGGACCTGAATTCTTGGAGCCCTTGCATGCTGTTNCTCCTCTTCTGTCTGTCTATGATATTTATAGCTCTTCTAACTACCTAGGCTGTGGTAATCTGTCTCAGTGTCCTTTTGAGTCAGCCCATTCTGTCCAAAACTAACAGGTTAGAATCTGGTTTTGTAGATTGTGTAAACCAGATGAGAAATTAGTGAATTTATCTGGAATATACATGCAGCATTCCACCTTAGCAATAGTAAAAGTNTCCTCTAAAGTAGGGGTATTTAAAGCCATAAGATTCTGTATGATTGTAACATTTTGTATTTCCTTCAGACTTATGTGAAATTCCCTGGGCTGTGTCATTTAAATTAAGTCTTTTTAGAATATTTAGTAAGAGTTTTAATATGACAACTGAAGCCCTATAATAGCTCTACAGATAACATAAAAATGGAATCATACCATGAAGAGATNCCATAACAGCTAGAATAGTAGTATTCAGAGTCCTTTAAAAATTCTAGCTCATTTTGTTTTGTATCACTTCTAATTACTCCAGTCCTTGAATTTTGCTTCCCTGTTGTGTGTTTAAATCAAGTAGATAGCCAAAAATTGCCGTTTTTCTNTTTACCGTTAAGTTCAGCTGCACCTCCTTAAGGGTAAGTTTGAGGAACTTATGAGGAGCCTCTGNGTTCCTTTAGTTTTTCCATGACTAGTTGTATAATCTGCAGGGATAGGTCAGGGTCTTGCTAACCATGTGNCTTCCATGTAAGCACTGAAGACATTTTTCTCTGCAGTGATCTTTCTTTGCAGAATGGCTAGAGTCCCACTTGGTGTCCATGACCTCTCTGAGGAGTGAATTGCCTGAGTTGTATGTAAGGCCTGGTACCTGAATGGCTTGAGTCCATTGGCTATCTT
>LZPO01055727.1:0-16762 GCA_001675575.1 Neotoma lepida | reverse complement strand
CAATTTTAGATTTTTAAAATCTCTTTCATTTTATTTATTTTTTACACTTATATATTTGCATTGTGTGTGTGTGTGTTTGTGTGTGTGTGTGTGTGTCTGTGTCTGTGTTACAGCACACTTGTGAAGTCAACTTGAGGGAGTCAATTCTTTCCTTTAACCATGTGAGTTCTGGAGATTCAACTCAGATCATCAGGCTTGGCAGCAAAGCTCCATTACCCACTGAAACACCTTACCTGCCTTCATTTTATTTTTATATTTTTATTTTATTGAAGCAAAATGTTGTGATATCCCCTAGTAGTCTCGAACTCACTGACTTACCCAGNTGCCCTTAAATTTAGAACCCTCCTGCACAGCCTTCCATATGCTGGAATTACAGGCATGAGCTACAATTCCTCACTGATTTCATTTTATTTGAAAAATGCAAAACATAATAAAATAGCAAGAAGATATATTAGACAATTTCCTAATCCATCATCCATTCCATTCACACTTGCCTCACATGAGAAACCAACTTTGTTAATTTGTGGCTTTATCTTTCCAAAAGTTTTTGGTCAAGGCTGGAGAGATGGCTCATAGTTTAAGAGCACTTACTGCTCTTGCAGAGGACTTGAGTTCCNTTTTCAGCACCCACATGGCAGCTCAAAAACTATCTGTAACTAAAGTTTAGGAGATCTAACATCCCCTTCCAGCCTTTCCAGGCACCAGGCATGCATGTGGTACAAATACACATACATATAGGCAGGCAGGCAGACACTCATACACATAAAATAAAACTAAATAAATCCTGTAAGAGGCATTTGTCAAAAAGTTGCTAATGTATGTACCTTTTTATTTCTCTTTTTCCATTAAACAAACTTTGTTTGCACTCTTTTGTCTTTTCTCCTCTTTCTCCCGACTAGTATGTCCCAGGACTTACTCCATATTGTTCACAGAGCTGTTTGTCCCTTCCATGGCTGGATGGCTGACCACTGCACAGATGTTCTTTGGAATATTTAACCAGTCCCCTGTGTGAGTGGTGCTTTGGATTTTTTCCCATTATACATACTGCAGTTTTGGAAAAGTGAACAGACTGCCCGAAGAATTCAAAGCAGAAAAGTTAAAATTCAAATTTCTGTTTGTTTGGTTTATTCATTGATCCATTCATCAGACAACAATTAAGTATTGGAAACTAATATTAGAACAGTAGTCACAGTGATGTGTTAAATCACTTGAGTTAATGAACATGGGTTCCCTCCTAGAGAAGTTGTCTGGTTTATGAGGCATGGGCAATTGATATGAAGTAAGGATACTGGGGAAAGTGTTTCAGGAAACTGAGTTTTTATCACCTCTTTGACTNCACAGACACTGTGCTCATAAGTTTCTGACAACTTGACACAAGCTTGGGTCATACAGGAAGAAAGAATCTCAACTGTGAAAATTCCTACACCAGATTGTTGTGTATGCAAACTCTGTGGTGGCAATTTCTTGATTAGTGACTGATGTGGGAGGGCCCAGCCTATTGCGGACAGTGCTACTCTTGGGTAGGTGGTCCCAAGCTGTATAAGAAAGCAGGCTGAACAAACCATGCAGAACAAACCAGTAAGCAGCATTCTCCTGTGGTCTCTACTTCAGCTCATGACTCCAGGTTCTAGACTTGAGATCCTGCCTTGGTTTCCCTCAATGGTATGTGGATGTGTAAGTTAAATAAAGCTTTCCTCTCCAAGTTGTCTTTAGTTGTGTTTATTACAGCAAGAGAAAGCCAACTAGGACAGACATGATGAATAATTATGTCACCAATAATTAAAGTCTGTGCCCACAGCTCTGAGGCAGAACTGGAGGACTTATTTNGCTGAGTAATAGTGCCCTACTTCTTTTTTTGTGGCTGTGAAAAACGCCATGACCAAAGACAACTCAAGGAGGAAACTTCAGCAAGCAGGTTGCAGCCTATCACTAAACAGAGACACAGCAGGAATTCAAGGCAGGAGCTGGAAGCAGAGACCCTGGAGAAATGTGATTCCTGGCTTGCTTCCAGGCTATCTTTCTTATACAGCCCCATTCCACCTGCATAGGGTTGGTACTGCCCACAGTGAGCTGGACTCATCTAGATCAATTAGCAACCAAGAAAATACCCCCACAGACATGGTCAGATCACCAATCTGATGGGGACAGTTCTTCATTTGAGATTCCATCTTCCCAGATAATGTCAAGTTGACAACCAAGGCTAGCCACCACACAACTAGGTTTACTTTTCCATGTTGATAATCTTAAATACATATAGGGCACATAATACATTCACATTCATAATGTNTATGTGTGCACATATAACACATAGTCTGTTCTCTTTATCTGTGAAATGTGTGAATTTAAACAATTTCATATAAAAACAGATAACAATTAATTGTATCTGGACAGAACATGTAAAGACTTTTTTCCTTTGTCATTAATCCCTTAAAAATACCCTAACCATCATTTACAAAATGTTTATATGCATTAGGCATTAAAAGGAATCTAGAAATAATCTTAAAGTATATGGGAGGTTGTATGTAATCTTCATGAAAATGCTCAAGGTCCTATACATACTGAGGGGAAAATGTATGCACTTTTAAATTTTTTTAGATTCATTTATTTTATGTGCATGAATGTTTTACCTATGTCTATNTATGCACATTATGTGCATGCCTGGTGCCTAGAGAGGTCAGGAGAGGGTATCAGATCCCCTGGAACTAGAATTATGGATGTTTGTAAGCCACTGTGTGGATGCTGACAAATGAGCCCAAGTCCTCTGCATGAGAAACAAGTGCCCTTAACTATGGAGCCATCTCTCCAGCCCTAATGTATTTTTAAAGTATCCATTATTATTATTATTATTATTATTATTATTATTTATTGTATGTGTGTGTGCTGGTGTGTGTGTGTGTGTGTTGGTGTATGTGTGTGCTGGTGTGTACCCTAGTATGTGTGTGTGTGATGGTGTGTGTATGCTGGTGTGTGTGTGTGTGTGCGCGCGCGCGCGCGCGCACAGGTACTTTCATGGCAGGGCATGCATGTGGATGTCAGAGAACAACTTTGTGGAATCGATTCTCCTACATTTGAGTAGATTCAGGAATTGAGTTCAGGTGATCAGGCTTGAAGGGCAAGTGCTTTAACTGCTGAGCCATCTCACAGGCCTGCACAAACTCTATGTATTCCTCTCTGATAAAATTGAATATTTTTATATTTTATTTATGTATCTTTAAATAAGAGTTAACTTTATTCTTAAAAATCGCACACTGAGTTAATACCGTAACTGAACTCAATTCTCCCAGAAAATGGAGAAAAAAAGGAAGTTAGCACTCTGCTGACATAGAGGAAGCATGTTAAGCTTACTAAATTTAATGCTATATTGAAAACTTGTTCTGCTGCTTTAAATGCTGAGGGACAGGCTGCAGTATGTGGTATTTAACAGGGGTAGCAATACACAACAGTTNAATGGATTATTATTTAGTGGTATGTATTTTGCAGTGATGACCACACAGCTCTCAAGTGACTTGGATTCCTATTTCATGCAGCAGTTCTGTAGATAGTAGGGAAAGAAAGAGATGATATTTAAACA
Source organism: Neotoma lepida (assembly GCA_001675575.1). NCBI lineage: Eukaryota > Metazoa > Chordata > Mammalia > Rodentia > Cricetidae > Neotoma > Neotoma lepida. The sequence continues at coordinate 13,191 of LZPO01055727.1, read as the reverse complement.
ACCACTCATCTTGTTTTAATGTGAGGCTCCTGCCCATCAAGAAGGTTTTCACACAAGCTGGTCCATAAGCAGCATTGGAAACTGACCACAACTCAAATACTCAGACAGCTAGAACACAAATAATTAATTTTGAAGGTCCCACAGTTTTTACTTTTCAGTAGGAGCCCAGAACACACATCTCTTCTGAACACTTTTCTTTTTCAACAGTTGGAAGGGTAATGGGATTTAAGTACCAAGAATCCAGTCGGTTTGGTTTCTTCTATGCAGGGCCAAGCCTGCAAGATGCTGGAGTAAGCAAAAAGGAACCAGAGAAATGAGTAATGCAGACTGCGAAGGATGGAGCTGTGGGGGGAGGGAGGGCTGGCCCGGGAGGTTAGCACCTCATAACTAGTAGTTGTTACTTAAGTAGTAGTTATTACCACTATCAGCATTGATGTGTGTGCATGTGTAATCACTGCCACCTCCATCAAGGTCCCTTGCATTTCCCAGTCAAAATCTCCACCTCCAGCCAGCAGCTCCTGCCTGGGTGAGTCATTTCTAGAAGGGCCTCTCCAGGGTGTCGACTTCCCAGAAGGCTGGAAATCCCCTTTGGAAACTCTTNGGGCTGCTGGGCACCGGCTTCCTCCCGCCCCCGACGCGGGCGCCCCCTGCGGGTGACGACCGTGCCCTCCGGTTTCGGGTTCCCGGGCACTGGCGCCCCGCCCTNCACCCTCTGGGCCCGCCCAGCTCCCCGGCGCGGGCGCCCTGCCACAGGGTCCGCGGCTCTCCATCCAGGACCATGGCGAGACTGAGCTGGGGATACGGCGAGCACAATGGTGAGCGCGGGCTCCAGTGGGGGCAGGTACCGGCCCGCGGGAGCTCCGAGCCCGGTGGGCGGATGGGGGCCAGGGGCTGGGGTCCCCGTGTGCTTTCTCGGGGTGAACAGAGGTGTTCATTCACTTTCATTCCAAAAATCCACCACTGTCCGGAGAAAGCCTGAGAGGTCAGAAGTCAAATGACACACTTGTGAGGAAACAAGGACAACTTCAGGGCAGCATGAGCACCGATTCCTAAGTCACGGGATGCCTTCCAGAGGCTGCTGAAGAAATAGTAACTTGTAATTTGCTTACTGACATGAAGCTTACTTAGAACTTTTTCTTCACTCCTCCTTTCCTTCCAATACTTATCCTTTTAGAGATTAAGGCTTAGTAAATGAGTATTAAAATCATAACGTGGCGCTAAGTGAACTTATTGATAAGCGTGGCAATGAGATATGTACTTTTCTTCATATCGTAAATGTATTAAAGATAAAACATGTTTCTTGTTGGTCCATTGAGTTGAACTGATTGCTTCAAGTAATTATTCAAAAGAATTGCAAAGGAATACCAGGAAAGCATTGATAGAAGCCTGTCAAAATGGAGTTTGTGAATAACATTAAAAATTTCAATTATCATGTACATTATTGGACAGTATTCTACAGTACATTTTATGCAAAGTTTACTGAAATTTTTCCTTTCTTTTATTTTATATTTTCCTTTTTGTGTTTTGAGATGAGGTTTCACTCTGTAGCTTAGACTGGGCAGAACTGGTGGTCATCCTCCTGCCTTGCATGGAAATTTTTCATTTCTAATTGCAGCTTGCTTGAGGTTGCCATGACTAACGTTACTTTTTAAATGGCACCAGATGAACTTTAGAATTTTAAGAATGAAATTTATAATTTAGATGAGTTTCTTTTTGACCATAGTCACAATAACAATCTTATATTTCACTATCTTCTAATTTGTGTTTTGGAAAGACAATCCTCACACATTTCATTTTTGTCTCTGATGGAATCATTTTTATTGTTGTTATTTGGCAGTTATAAGATTGTTTTAGCCAGTAGGTACTGACTGCACCCTAATAGTAGAAAGATTGTTTTCAAGAGAATTCTTCTCCAGAAAATTTAAAAATTCATCTTAGAAAAGGCATTAACAAGGAATCATTTTTACATTTTATTCATCTTTTTAAATTTTAAAAAGATTTATTCATTTTTCTTTTTAAACAATGTTTATGATTTGGCTTGCACCACATGTATGCCTGGTACCTGAGGAAGTTAGAAGAGGTTATCTGATCACCTGGGACTGGAGTTATAGATGATTGTGAGCCACTATGTAGGTCTGGAAATCAAACCCAGGTGCTTGGCAAGAGGAATATGTGCCTTTTACTGCTGAACCTTCTCTCCGGTCCCTACAGTCTACATTCTAGCTAGGAGTTGTAGAACGATTCTTCTCTTTCAGATACCGTGGTTTTAAGAGGACCGCACCTTGAAGGTAGATTTTGTTGGGAAAATTCTGCTGGGATGTGCTGCATCCTAACTAATCAAGCCTTGTTTTTTCTTGTTCAGTCATTGGCAAAACCAGTGACTGGGCAGATTAGGGGGATCTTGAGTTAAGAGCAGCAGTGATGAATGGAATGGAAGGGAAACTCTGGACAGAGTACCTGTTCTCAAGCAGCTTGTCACTTCTCCCACTACCCTCTCATCATTTTTATTGGTTTAGGCCATGTGACATCACCAAGCATTATATATCACTGTGGATATTCAAAAATTCCCCAAACCACTGAGGAACCATGTACCTTTCACTTAAGAACCATGTTTAAGTGAGTTTAAAGTTGAATGTGCTAGAAAATGTACAAAAGCAGGTCTCTTTTAAGAGGCACAATAATGCAAGTGAATAGATAAAATTGGCTATTTGCTCCAAGTGTTTTTTTTTTAATCCTGCATAGGTTTGACTTCTCTATAAACAGCTCTGGTTGTGAATGGCTAGGAATTGANGAAGAAAGTGATTAGGAAAGGAAAACAGCCCCTTGCCTGTTGTAAAAATGTTTGNACATTGTGACACATGCATTGCATATTTGAATTCTGGTGCCGATTAGATTAATTTATATGTGGTGTCCATGAAACAGAAAGANTTTCTATATTAAATAAGAAGACAAGATTGTGAACAGAAAGAGTAGTCACGCAGGAAGATAAGGGAAATGATCTAATAAGAAAATGTAATGCCCTTTCTACAGTGTCTTCTGAGGATTTTTTTTTTTTTTTTTTTTTTTTTTTGGTTTTTCGAGACAGGGTTTCTCTGTGTAGCTTTGGTGCCTTTCCTGGAACTCACTCGGTAGCCCAGGCTGGCCTCTAACTCACAGAGATCCGCCTGCCTCTGCCTCCCGAGTGCTGGGATTAAAGGCATGCGCCACCACCACCCAGCCCTTCTGAGGATTTTTAATGCAAAATTACTATGACCCAAAGTGTCTGATTCCAAGGACACCTATTAAACAGAGTGTATTGTCATGTGTTCATGTTGCATTTTTTTTTTTTTTCAGGAGCCTGTGTGAGAGGTAATGTTATATTACTGACACAGCATAGCCATTTTATTTGGTTATTCTGTGTGAAAGATTTGTGTGTGTCTTGGGTAGACCAGTTGCACATCACAGGTAACTGAGCTGAGCTGAGTGACACCCGAGGATATCTGTTAATGGTGTAACAAGNGAAACTAACAGGCAGTATCTTTAGAATGACTGCTTTCTTTGATGTTTAACATCTTTTTATCTCTCTACTCCATAGACTTCCTGGCCTCTGGAGCAGCCAGGGCACGTTCTTGATTTTGAGATGGAATTTCTTTGTTTGCAAAAATGAATTGTACTTTTGCTTTAGTTTGGTAGGTGGGTACCTTTGGGAAGTACTTTATGAAATATAAATATTCTTTTACCTATAAGCAAATTTTAAATCTGAAAACAACTTAAAGCAGATAAAATGCTTTCCATACTCACAAAACACTAGTCTGGATTAAAATATAGGTACGGGGACTCTGAGAATAAGAATATTACTTTTACTAATCTTTTTTGGGGGGTGGGGTGGAGTTTGTGGGTGACGTGCTTGTGTATATGAGTGTTTTCTTGTGTGTGGGTGTATATGCATGTGCATGTGTATATAGAGACCAGAGATTGACCTTGATTGTCCTTCTCATGTGCTCTCTACCACCTTTTGCATGGAGGCAGGGTCTCGCTGAACCTAGAGGTCAGTGATTCAGTTAGTCTAAACTAGCCAGCTTGCTCCAGACACCTTCTGTCTCTGCCTCCTAAGTGCTAGATTACAAGTGAGCTGCCACACTCACCTGGATTAATGTGGATGACAAGGACCCAAACTCTCATCCTCGCCTTTGTGCAAGCACTTTACCCATGGAGCCATCTCCCTAGTCGCCTGTTACCAACTTTAATTTGTTGAATGAAGAAGTTAACTAGACCTTTTCTTTGGCTCTATGCATATCAGGCCCTATCCACTGGAATGAATTTTTCCCCATTGCTGATGGTGATCAGCAGTCTCCGATTGAGATTAAAACCAAAGAAGTGAGATATGACTCCTCACTCAGACCTCTCAGCATCAAGTATGATCCTACCTCAGCTAAAATCATCAGTAATAGTGGCCATTCTTTCAACGTTGACTTCGACGACACAGAGGACAAATCAGGTTGGCTCTGTTTGCTTATTTGTTGTGGTAAGACTTTTGATACTTAGATTTATTCTCCTATCTTTGATTCTGGAATTTTCAAAATTGAAGCAAATTTTTTTAATGTGAATTCAAATGTTATCTATTTGAGCCTTAAGATAATATTACCATAAAATAGTAGAGAAAATGTATAGGAAAAAGTATTCCAGATGATATTTAAAAATTGGTTTTAGGTTATTATTATTTAACTGTGAAAATACTGAAGTTTAATAGTACTTCATAAATAATTTTGATCTTTTTTTCTGGAAACTTTAAATTTTTTTTAGATTTATTTATTTTATATGTATGAATGTGTGCTGTGTGGATGTCTAGAAGTTATGATGGCTGTGAGCCCCCATACATATGGGTGCTGGGAATCGAACTCAGGTTCTCTGCACAATAGAAACAAATACTCTTAATCTTATTTGTTGAGCTATTTGTCTAGTCTCCTGTTTCTGGAAAGTGTTTAGTCATGATTATTTTGCTAATTATAGTAAACCTACAGTACTAAGAGATTTAAAAAGCAAATGTGCTTGCAATCATAATATGTATATGTAGTAAACAAAATGTGCAGAAATGTAGGAAAAAATTAAGTCTATCCNTACAGTTTATTATTATGTAAGCAGTATGGCACTCGTCCTCAGTATTTAAATGTGTAGCCACACATGTATACACAGGCATTTCATATTATTTTACACTTGCTCTTTTAATTACATTTAGGCTGATGTTATATTACTCTGAAAATTTTTCCTATTCAAAATATTCCATGGATATTTTTCCATTAGAATATGTAGATCTAACACCTTTACTAATNGATGAGATATTTCAACTACTCTTTTATCATAATTTATACATTATTGTCCTAATAATGGACATTTAAGAAGGAAGGAAAGTAGATATTTAATTTAAAAGTAGAAATATTTAAAACATCTATCCTTATTTACTGTTTTCAACTTGTAATAAAAATTGTATTTAATTTGTTCATGGCTCATATCCTTCACAATGTGAATTGTGGACACACAAAGTAAAAATTTAATTCACCTNTCAGTTTATTACCTAAAGGGAGGAAAAAAATACTTATTTAAAATGAATATTTAATNCTCTTTGAGCCTATCTGCTGCCAAGTATGGATAATACTATGTTAAAAATAAATATCCAAATGCAAATATGTGAAAACTGTCTTGTCATTTGCNTTTGCATGCACCTGTATTAGATAGACAGCACTGGGCCTAGGACGCATGAGAAGTATATCAGATAAATACACTGTTAGGAGTTCTTGGAAACATAAAAGAAAATCATTGCGGGAACTGGCTAATATATATACAAAAGCTAAAATATCACCAAGACTTCTTAAGCCATGGCTTGACCTTTAGAAAAGTCCTTGACTTTNCCGAGTAATAGTTTTTGTCATAGTAGCAGAATTCCATTACATTTTCCTGTGGCTTGCAGCACCTGTACAATGCACTGGAAGTTAATGTTGGTCCCAAGGATTGAACTCAGGTCGTTAGGCTTGCCTGACAAGCACTTTTATCCCTTGAGCCATATCATTAGCGCCTCATTAAGGACTTATAAAATTCCATCACTTACTTCATCAACTTATAATTGAAATGGTTAAAAATCGTAAAGTTATACAAATATCTTCACNTTTGTCACATCATCACAGTGATCCCTTTCTAATTGAGCTGTATAAAATACATAAAGAAAAAAGAATTTGATGTTTCTTTTTATGTGAAGCAGAAAGGGAAAACCTGCCTTATTCTAAGTATTCAACTTTATTTCCTCCAGGTTTATAGTTTTGTGAATCTGTTAATAGGTGTGCTCAGTGTACTGAGAAGTTTGGAAAAGTAGTCCAAAGTTTCTAAATAGCAAGTTGCTACCATCCACATTTGTAACAGAATACTTTTTATAATATTTCAAATATAAAAAGTCTAATGCTCTTGAAAAACCAAAAAAGTCTAATGCTACTTACATCTAATATGAGAATAAAAAGTGTTGAGATCATACTTCAAAGAGATTTTCTTTATGTATATTAGTATTTTTATTGGAAAAAAATCCCCAATTCAATTTGATCTGCAGTAGTCTAGGTCTCTCTCTCTCTCCCCTCCCCCCTCCTCTTCTCTCTTTCCCCCTTCCTCCTTCCCTCGTCTCCCCATATCTTCTCTCTCTTCCCCTCCCTCCCTCCCTCTCCTCTCCACTCTTTTATTTATTATTATTATTAAAACATTCGATGTACAACTGCAGGAGAGATAATATACAGATAGCTTGAACATAAATAGAGGTACAAATTCTTATCCTAATAGTGAAATGTTTCACTAAAGCATGCCCAGTGACTGGGCAAAACCCAAACTTATTTTATGCTACAGTCATCCTAGGGTCCTTCCTGCTAGGTANCCTCCCTGGATCTGTGGGTTGCAGAGTGATTGTCCTTTGGTTTATATCTAGTATCCACCTATTAGTGAGTACATACCATATTTGTCCTTCTGAGTCTGGGTTACCTCATGGAGTACTACTTAGCAGAGAAAAACAATGACCATATGATATTTGCAGGCAAATAGATGGAACTAGAAAATACCATCCTCTCCACTCTTTAACTCCTTTGAGACAGGCTCTCTCACTGAACCTGGAGCAAGGATGGTATCCTACAAGCAATCCTCCTGTCCTCACCCCACTGGGATTACAGGTGGCCACATCTATATTTTTTTCCTTTTGTTTTTGTGGTTTGTTTGTTTGATCTTCTGAGTCAGAATAACCCTGTGAGGTCCTGGCTGACCTGGAACTTACCATATAAGTCAGGCTGTCCTTGAACTTAAATAGATNGGCCTAATTCTGCCTTTAGAGTACTGGGATTAAAGGTGGGAGCCACCATTCCTAGCCCTGGCTTTTAAATGCTGGCCCACATGCTTGTATNGCAAGTGCTCTTACTCACTGAGCTACTGGTTTCTAGCTCCAAAAAACTGTTCTTTTTTAATTTTATTTTTGGTTTTTCGAGACAGGGTTTCTCTGTTTAACAGCCCTGGCTGTCCTGGAACTCACTTTGTAGACCAGGCTGGCCTTGAACTCACAGAGATCCACCTGCTTCTGCCTCCCGAGTGCTGGGATTAAAGGTGTGTGCCACCACCTTCCGCCTCCAAAANACTGTTCTTGACCAAAAATTAACTCTGAATGCTATCAGTNAACACAGCAATGGCACAGAATTGTCCTCACGGCCCTTGAGGGTTTTACTTGGTTCAACAGACNCACACCTGCACATTGCCTGGTAATAGTCCTTTAAAAGAGGACAAATGGGCATGAAATTCTTTAGGAAGAGTATCGCCTGGAGTAAAGGAAGGTGATGAGGAAAGAGAAACCTGATGGGGTGACNGGGCTGCTCTTGCCTGTGATACGTGTCTTTCTATACTCAGAACTCACTTTTCTCAGGCTCTCACCTAACTCTGACTCCCATGGTATTCTGGGATGATTCCATTCAGAGTTTACTCACACTGTTATAACTGGCAGGTTGGCATCTCTTGACCTCTTACATTAATGTTTTATTTGGAAGAAGTTTCTTTTTGGAAATTCTAAATGAAAGAAAATAATAACAGATGTGGCTTTGGAGAAATCATTACTTGTTTTAAAGACTAAAATAGAGACAATAGTTTATTATTTACTCATCTGGGCCAACTTTATTCAAAGCAGCAGACCATTTATTCTCTGAAGGTTAAGAGGAGTCACATGAGTTCTGACAGTGAGGCTGAAGTAGGAGGGTCATGAGCCAGTCTGTCTAAAAAGCCAAAAAGAAGCAGTAGTGCTGGCACACACCTTTAATCTCAGCACTCAGGAGGCAGAGGCAGGCGCATCTTGAGTTCAAGGCCAACCTCNTCTACAGAGTAAGTTCCAGGAGAGCCAGGGCTACACAGAGAAACCCTGTCTCGAACCCTCCTCCCCACATAAAGAAAGCTAAAAATAAATTGTCACTATAAATTTTATACCACACATTAGCTGTTTTATTACAGACCCTAAAAGCCTAGATTTTTTGTTTGTGTTTTTTTGTTTGTTTGTTTGTTTGTTTTTTACCGACAGGGTTCCCTGGCTGTCCTGTAACTCACTCTAGATCAGTCTGGCCTTGAACTCAGAGATCCACATACCCATGCTTCCCAAGTGCTGGGATTAAAGACATGCACTACCACCACCTGGCTAAACCTAGATATTTTAAGCTCACTTTTTCTGACCTGATTTTTTGGAAGAGTCCTATTCAAAAGAATAGTCTTCTCCACAATTAGGCATTTGTTTATCATAAACTCACTTGGATATTTTACTGAAATACTGACCTGTGCAGTCTGAATATGTAACCTGTAAAACAATCTGCACAATTTAGCCTGCAAAGCTAGCTAACCTGACTTTAACTGTGACCTCTACAGCCATTATTCTTGGATGTCTCCCTAACAATGTGTGTTGTTTGTATCAGTTTCTTTCTCCAGAGCCAGCTTGCCTGAGTCTTCTCCCAAAGTCAATTCCACATTGATTACTCAAGATCTCTAATCTCCTTTCTATCTGCAAGGGACTGACTCTTTGGCCAGCTCAGATTTTGTTATGCAACAGCAAGGAAGAAAAGCACAATAGAGCCCTTCACTACCTTCCTTCAGGTGCCATTGCAGCCCCAGTGAAAGCAGGCTGTGTAATGAAATATGACTGGCGTCACTCAGGGGAACCATGGTGAATCGATTTAATGACAAATCAAGTATCTTATGCATTTATTCATCAGATATTTGTGCATCTCCTCTGACAGTCACTAAGCTAGGTGGTGGTGATAGCAGGGTCCCAGTCTCTGCTTTCATGCCTGCAGTGCAGCACAAGAAGAAGCAGTAAAAGTAACTATATTTCACAGAGTAAAGCAAGAGCAAGCTCACAGACTGATCGAAATGGTGGTCCTTTCTTTTTTAATGTTTAGAGTGATTTGAAATAGCTATCTTTTGGTATTACCATTTTTAATTTTTATGTGTGTGTGTGCTACATACATGTGGGTGCCAGTGGAGGCCAGAAAAGGACATTGGATCCCCTGGAGTTGCCTGCCACCTGACATGGGGNCTGAGACCTGAACTTGGGTCCTCTGGAAGAGCAACAAGCACTCTTAACTCCTGAGTCATCCCTCCTACGCTACCCTTACCCTTATTACAAAGATATCTACATCGACATGCTGTTTTATATGAGGTGGATAAGTTTTGAAATTTAAGACTGTGTTTGTGTGTGTGTGTGCACATGCATGAGTGATGTGTCATGTGTGCACACACATCACTCATACACTCTCTGAAGAGAATTTAAATATCTGTTGTTATGTGTTTGTTTCTCTAGTCTAACACAAGTTTGTTGTATCTTGGTGGAGCTTAGTGACATGTATGGTGTATTCAGCATAAAATGTTTCCTTTCTGTCCCTATGTCTGCATCATACAACAGAATTAGGCAGAAATACTTTAGAACTCTCTTCTGTTCCCCTTCCTTTTCCTGCATTTCTTTCTTCTCTCCTTTTCTTCCTCCCCTTTTTTTTTTCTTTTTCTTTAGTTTGTTGCACAGGCTAGCTTCAAACTCACTGGATAGCCCAGGGTACCAGGATTATGCCTAGTTTAGGACTGCTTTGTATTAAAGTGCATTTCTATATACTTCTGATATAATTTTATTATCATAATCTTGGAGACAATATTTGCTGAAGGAAAACACTGAAATATACTCTATCAAAGTGACAAAGACATCTTGGAGTTTTAAAAAGTAATTTAATTTCATCCTATATTTTATGTTTCTTCACAAATACAGACTCCAAGCACAGAAAGTGCTACAGTCTTTATGGTTATAGCAATAGCTTTCCATGGTAGCAGTGGGTAGCACGTCCACAGTGCTGTTGTGTGCTAGGCTTTGGAAAGTCTTGCTTACCATGTTTCTTCTATTTGCACAGTGGTCTTAGGAAGAGTGTATCACTCCCTCCAGTGGTTAGAGTGTAAGTGGCAGATTAGAAGGTAGATTTTGTCCAAGATGATGCAGGTATAGAAAGTCCAGACCCTGGTCATCTAGACATTCTGCAGAGCCTGTATCTAATCAGACAAGCTGTTTGGCTCTCCCAAGCTCACAATGAACCCTTTTTGCATTTCATATTCTTATTCAGAGAATCTGGCTTGCTCTCAGTTGAACAGAGAGGATTTTCACTCTTGAGAATTTGAATCTTTTCTCTGTGCTGCCTGTGGGTGTGTTGTGACTTGCCAAGTATTCCACAAAAATCTACATGGTGGACTCTGTTTCCAGTTTTTTGTTTTCACTCTTCATAGCTGTAAAGTTGTATCTATGTTCGCAAACTGAATGCATTTGTAAGGACGGAAATGTGTTTAGTGGTTCAGGGAGAAGTTAAAGGTTTTGATAGGTTGGGTAAATTATGATTTTTCTTGCTAATCATTTAAAATGTATTGGTGTTTAGTTCTTCGTGGAGGTCCTCTCTCTGGAAGCTACAGGTTGCGGCAGTTCCACCTGCACTGGGGGTCAGCAGATGACCANGGCTCTGAGCATGTGGTAGATGGAATGAGATATGCTGCAGAGGTAAGCTACCGATATAGCCTACTCCACAGGGAAAGCCTTCCATAGCCCGAGTAGATACACCTCAGTGTCTGAGACAGCATCATTACCTAACAGGAGAGTTTCAAATGTGGCCTTTACTAGCCTTGCACCAACTCTGAGAGCTTAGTGTTGGCTATGTTTGGAAATGAGTAAACTGAGTTTAGTATGGTGTCACCTGCCTGTAATTCCAGCACTGGGGAGGCTGAGGCAGAAGGATCAGGACTTCCAGGCCAGCAGCCTAGGATATATGACAAGATTCTCTCTGATAAAACAAAACCAAACAGCAATAACACCGAAAATAAAAAGAAATGTATTTGTTGGTTGGAGGGGATGTAAATCAGAGACTAACTGGGAAAAAGTAAGTTATTTATCCAGAGAGGAATAATTATGATTCATTTATTTAAAACCTAAGTCATGTGACATTAAACTTCATCTGTTGGATTTCCTGAAAGGTTTGAGAGAAAAGAAACATTTGTATTATGTTCAGCTCTGTGCATATTTGATCCAGACACAAGTAATCAGACCTAAATAAAGCTCATATTCCATACATGACAACAAAACTGTAGGACATGAGCTTCAGATTGCATCTGCAGGAATCTAATGCAACCTCTGCTCACTATTCAGAACGTTGATAAACAGCATTGAAGGGACTCTGGCCAGCTCTAGCATGGCAAACTTGGCTCTGGAAGTTCTTGCTCTTCTCCCTGATTCCTTTGCCTTGCAAAAACCATTGGATTATATTCCTGAAGCTAGCCACCAAGATCTATTCCCTTATTTGGCCACTTCCTCCTCCTGAGGCTGATTACCAAGGTCCAGCTATCAAAATATTGAAGTCCAGCAATCAAAATCCCCCATTGGCTCACCTAATTAACATGCTCAATTAAAATTAAACACCTCATCCTAACACAGGGTTTCCCCTTGTACCTTTATAAACTGTCAATTTCCTATGGGCCACATCTGTCTCCTCTCTATCCAGAGGCAGTCCTTCATCCCTCCAGCACAAATACCTCTCCTCCCTCTCCCTTGTTCCCAACCCCTTCTCCCTCATCCTATATCTCCTATCTTTGTCTCTTATTCCCTGCTCTTTGTCCCTCTAAGACTAAGTATCCCTTTCCACCCCCTCCCTTGTTCCTTTCCCCTTTCCCTCATCCTATATCTCCTATCTTTATCTCTTATTCCTTGCCCTTTGTCCCTCTGGGGTAAATAAATCTCCTTTGTGCTGAGAACTTAGTCTAGAGGTCCTGAGCTGATACCATTCCTTTCAAGCACAAAAATTAATGATCCATTGTTTTGTTCCCTTTTCTCTGGTAAGGTAGTCCTTCTTGTTATAACTACATTCATTAGTAATACTCTAACTATTCTAATCCTCTGCTTAAAAAACAGAGTGTGATATACCTCATTTTAATTCCACTNAATAGCACTGAACTTTACCGAGAAAAGAAAGCCAAGTCTTGCGTGACTCAATGAAGAATATTTGAGTGAAAGGAGCGTGGCCTGTGATTTATCTAGACAAGACTGAGCAGTTACCAGGTAGTACAGATTCCCTTCAGCTTTTNGTATTTCTGAGATGTGATTAGACACCCAGGATAACCCTGTTCAGAAAATCCAACAAATGGAACTTCCTTACCAGTTTCCTTATTTGTTTGTATGTGTACCTGGCCTTTCAGGCTGCCGTTCATCATGTCCATTTTGCCAGTGTTCTGTGTTGCAATACTTGCTCTGTCCTCAGGGGAGAGGAGTGAAGTGATAGGTGGTCAATTCTTTGGCAACAATGACAGCATGTGATCTGAAGAGTGGCTGCGGGGTTAGGAAATGCTTCTTTGAGATGGTATGTAAGTTGAGACAAAAGGACAAGGAGAAAGCACTGTGAGAAAAAGCGTAACTTACAGTGCTTTCCAGGGAAAGGCAATAGCAAAGGAAAGTGTTGTGCGGTAGAAATGAGGTCAGCACGCTCAGGAAGAGAAAGGCTTTGCTTTATAGGACTGGGATTGGTGAGGGAGAAAAAGAGTAGGACCCTGTCCTGTAGAGCACTGACGTGTTCTGCTTTCTATTTTCTAAAACATATCTGACTGCCAAGTGGAGAACAGGCTGTTGTGGGGCAAATATTAGAGGAGGGAGACAAA
>LZPO01055725.1:13467-32914 GCA_001675575.1 Neotoma lepida | reverse complement strand
CACACACACACACACACACCTATGAAGAAACTACTGCTTTGGTGGTAAAATCTGTTACTTACGCAACCTTGTATTTAACTCATTATTGAACTATGATTTTGTTTGTCTGCTAGCTTATCTGAGATAATGCTAAAGTCAAAATACCAGAATTTGCTGAAGATTGATAGTGCACAGCTTATCTTCTTTATTTAATGTTTGTTTTAATTTCAAAGGAATCTATATTAGTCATTAAAAATATAGCCAAAGGGACTGATTTTTATTCAGTATTCCTATATTTTAATCTTATTTATATTCCAAAATCAAATTAAGGCATGTCATAGTGAGTCCCTATTACATACCTTCTTTTTTATACTAAGTGTTCAAATTGCTGCCTAATTTATTCNAAGTGTTCATACTATTGAAAGACACCTGTTTTCTCTTAGTTTAATAATTATAAGGATGAACCCAGGAATCACCAACTTTTTAAATAGTTCTTTTGAAATGAGTGTAAAAAGTAATGATTGTATAAAAACATTCTGAGCTTTTTGTTACAGATTGATGGAAGATAAAAGAAGTTATGATGGCAATTATGCAAATGAACATAGAAAATGAGGTTGCTACATTACATGTTTCAGAAATAATTTCAAAATCAAGAGGCAAACAAAGGAATTAGAGATGAGTTAGTGCAGAAACAGCACTGTCATAAGGATGAATGGGTCCTAGTCATTTGATTGTCACATAGATAATACATATCTTTATTGTTTAAAATTGTGCCTGATTTGTGTACTTTTCTTCTGAATTGTATTCTAAGTCAATTAAAATTTGAGCCTCTTAAGAATTTCTTAATTGGAGATTTAGCCCAAATGGCAGAGAACCTGTTTGAGTGCAGTCTTTAACAATATAAATACATGCACACACAAAAAATTGCTAGATTAATACACAAATATTAGAAAAGTTTTTAAGACACATCCTCATATAATGAGCAAGAAACTTACCAATTTTAGAATAATCAAATAATTGGTTAAGAAAAATAACGTAACTGAAAATGAAGTAAAAACTTGATAGTCTATTTTCTATTAAAGTTTTCTTTATATAATAATTTCCAGTTCATCAGTGTCCATTTTGATTAAATTAATTTTAGTGTAGTTAAGTGCCATACACTTGAGAATTCTGAAAATTAGATGTATATGGCATGTAGAAAAAAAATCTTGCTTGTATGTTAGGCTTTTGTATGGAAGAAGAATCAAGGTCAAAATCTGAAGTCATTTTGAACACAGTAAGTCTATGAAAAGAAAGTGTATTTTTTTCCCAGTCCACTGTTAATAGTTTCAATGTTGCTAACACACATTAAGATCTATTTTAAACATGACAGTGAGTTATGTACTTTGAATTTTTTGAAAAATAAAACAAAGATATTTTGTCTTAATGAGTCTTACATTCTCAACCAAATAAATAATGAAAGAGTTGGTATTTCAAGTATCAGAATTAAAGATTGCCAATATTATAACATGTAATCAATTGTAAAAATAAAGAGGTGGTTTCTGAAATACAATATCAATAATGTCATAATAAAAATTGGCTTAAATATTCCCCTGTAGGTAGATAGGAAAGGAGTAAGTAAATTATATTGTTCAGGGTGCCACCATAGTAAAGTCCACAGCTTGCACTTTTCTTGCTCTGAAATAATATGAATAAATGGGAGAACCAAAAGGAAATGGAGTCCAGGGAGAAGTGTTAAAGGACAGTTGTAAGAAAGTACGAATATGTACTTACACAACTCCAGCATATGAGTCTCCACAGGACCCTTGTTGGATAATGAATAAAAACAGTTCTTGGTCTGTTCCATTATCTCAATAAATGAAAATGATAAAGCTTATTCAATGGTTCGCAGAAACTATGGTTCTTAGGAAGAATATTACTTTGTATGTTAACTGATTTATATTTACCGATAAGATCTTAAACAAGTGAAAATCTTGTCCAGCGTAATTATAAATATTTTTAAATTCCCAGGCCTGGTGTACTCATTTATGTACTCAGCATTTCATCCCCAACCAAAAACATAAAAAATCACGCAATATTATTACATCTTTGTTTGGATTCTTCAGTCCTTGTTCGATTACAGAGCTGTTGTTCAATTATATCTATATAGCTTTTATTCAAATCATTTATTTGAATATTTTGATTGAAGATTAACTTTTTTTATTTTGATCAAGAGAAAATTCTATTTTGATAATAAATTTTGGAGAAAAGGAAATCATGTTTTTAAACTAACCAGTTTCTGAAATTACAGATAAGTTAGACAATATCTCAGATATATTTAAAATTCATAGAAAGTGAGATGGTGAGGTTAACAAACAGGATCGCCTTGGGAAGGAAAAAAAGGGATGTCTCCATGAGCAAACTTGGGACGAGAGGAGGCAATAAAGGAGAGGGCATGGGGGATGAGAACATGACGGAATGGGGTGGTCGAGCTGGGGGAGGGACAGAGTGGGAGAACAATGAAAGAGATATCTTGATAGAGGGAGACGTTATGGGGTAGGGAGAAACCTGGAACTAGGGAAATTCCTAGAAATCCACAAGGATGACCCCAGATTAGACTACTAGCAATAGTGGAGAGGGCACCTGAGCTGGCCTACCCTGGTAATCAGATTAGTAAATACCCTAACTATCATCATAGAGCTTTCATCCAGTAACTGATGGAAGCAAATGCAGAGATCCACAACCAAGCAAATGCACAGATCTAGGCTGAGCTCTAGGAGTTCAGTTGCTGAGAGGGAGGAGGGATTTTATGAGCAAGGGGGCGTCAAGATCATAATGGGGAAATCTATGGAGACAACTGAACCAAGCTCAAAGGAACTCACAAACACTAGACCAACAGTGGTTGAACCTGAATGGGATCAGTCTAGACCCTCTGCATATCGGAGACAGTTGTGTAGCTGGGCCTGTTTGAGGTGCTGGTGCATGAGCTGGCTTTCTGGAACCCATTTCCTGTGGTCAGATGCCTGGCTCACCCTTGATGCAGTGGGGAGGGGCTTGGTTCTGCCTCAACTGAATGTACCAGGCTTTGCTGACTCCCCATGGGAGGCCTTACTCTTTTGGAGGAGGAGATGGGGGATTGGTTCTGGAGGTGTTGAGGAGGGGCAGGAGGAGGGATAAGAGGGGGATTGGTGGTTGGTATATGAAATGAATAAAAATAATATTTTAATTTAAAAAAGCCAGTAATTACAAAGTGGATTTTGTTGTTTGTTTTTTGATGGTCACATTAAGGAAAGGTAGATAATATATTACAGATGAAATGAAAGTAGAAAGTTGAAATACTTGGGGCAGAAAGGGAAGAACATGAGAAAACAAAGGGATGGAAGAAGGGGTAACCCAAATAAAACATGTATAAAAAACCATATGGACACCTACTATCTCACAACCCAGTTAAAAACAATAATTGGAAGAATGGTATAATACATAAATAGATGAATTAAAGGGGGGAATATTATGGGTTAAAGGATTAGGCAGGGATGGAGGCTGGATAGAGAGGAGTGAGTAATGGGTGTGTGCCAATCTAAAGCTGTATACAAAAAGCCTTATATAAATCTACTAGTTGATAAGCTAATTTTGAAATGCAACCTTAAAAATAAAAAAGAGTTTAAGCTGAAATACCCGGTATTGGTAGACAAGTTTACAATCAGAATACATGAGTTATTAGGTGAATATAGCAGTGCTAGGTAAAGGAATCCTCCCTGAGAGTTTATTAAGTAGGCAACAGAGTTTTTAAAAGCACCTCAGGCTATTGCCTTGATTATGCTCCATAACTACATGGTAAGGCTCTATTGCTGAAGATACCACACACTGGCTACAGCATATACAGAAATCAAATCTGAAACCAACTAGAAAATTTTTACCTTTGGCTAGCTTTCATAATGCTAGAAGGTGCTAAACAGGATGCTGCAGGAGAAAGGAGATGAATGTCCACATCCAGAGCAGGACACTGCCTGCTCTGATACAGAATTGTCAGGCAACTTCCATCTGATTTCTCATTGGATCTTAGGCCTGCCCCAACAGGGGGAATCTGATGCCTGGTATTGAATTCAGGTAAAATGTTATGGCTGGCAAGTTCATAGGTCAAGGGCAAAACCTGCTGTTGTTTTGTTGAATAGTCGTACTGTCAAAGAGGTGCCTAGATATTTATTTATGTTTGTACCCATAAACATACACTACTCTCAACCTTGATTGGAGAAGCTTCTTTGTGCTCTATGCATCGGTCAACGGAAAGACACATAACTGCTCAAAGTGTAGGATCAGAGGGCTCAGGGAGCATGACAGAAGAGGATACAGAAAGAATGGACTCACTACAGCTGTGGATACCTGCAAACTATCAAGCCAGCATAGATGGAACAGATCATCTCTGGGTGGCATTCCTTATTGAGCAGCTGTTGGCAGTTGATGGTTTGGGGGATGTGAGATAATTCTTCTTTGAGGATTTGCCTCCTGGTAGCTTTCCCATGTTCCAGTGGCTAAATCTATACTCATACACATGTAGGTCCCACTAAGTGGACTTAGTGGGTTGTTTTTAAAGGCATGAGTTTGGGAGGGAGGCCTATTGAGAGGGGAATGGGAGGAAGTAAAGGGTGAGATGGGGGCAAATATGATGATATTTCATTGAACACATCTATGAAATTCTCAAGAATAAAGATAAAAAAGAACAGTCTAAACTGCATGCAAGTGCCAGAGGAATGGGACGGCAATGGGAAACACAGCAATGTACACAAGACCCTGGTGTTTAATAGTTTTCTCATAATAAAGAGATACAAATATTCACTGGAACCTGTTACTATTTACTTTTTATGAATTGTAAAGTTGACGCCACTCTTATCATGCCGCACCTCCTCTGTGAATACTTTCTATTAGAACCTGAGGTAAGCAAATCCAGCCTAAAGACTTTAATAAACATTCTTGAGCTGGAATGGATAAAGCTGGTCTCACCAGCATTTATTATAGACTTTGTTTAATAGGACTTGTTTTTGCTTGGAAGAAATAAATGTACCTGTGTCTATGTGAGTTACTGGATTCAAGACTTAGAGTGTTTGCTCATTTTAGCCAAGAAAATGCTTTATTTGGGTTCAAAAGAATATAGTGATAAGTTAATCAGAGCTCAGCACCAAATTCCAGGGGATTCATTCAGAATAGAGGGAAGGGCATTTTCTTCCCTATTGTCTGAGATGTAACACAGTGGCAGAAAGCAGACTATAAAACAAACATTAAGTTAGAATTGGTAGATCAGGAACTTTGGCTTGTGGCAGGACAATTACTTTAAAACTTCTGTGTAGAGTCTAGAAAGCAAGATTGGTGGTTAAGAGTATTTACTATTCTTCCCGAAGACACATGTTCAATTCCTAGCATGATGTGGTATCTGGGACCATGTGTAATTCATTCCAAGGTGTAGTAGTTTGTAATTGGCCTCCATAATCTCATGGGGAGTGGCACTATTAGAATGTATGCCTGTTTTGGAGTGGGTATGGCCTTGTTGGACGAAATGTGTCACTGTGGGGGAGGTTTCCTATGCTCAGGATACCACCCAGTGTCTCATTCAACTTCCTGTTGCCTGCAAGATGTAGCACTCTCAGCTCTAGCAACACATCTGCCTACTTGCCTCCATGTTCCCCATCATAATAATGGACTGAACTTCTGAAACTGTAAGAGAGCCACTCCAGTTAAATATTTTCCTTATGAGAGTGGTCATGGTCATGATGTCTCTTCACAGCAATAAAACCCTAACTTAGACACATGGGTTTTGACACTCTCTCCTTGGCTCTGTAGATACTGCATACGTGTGGTGCATAGACATACATGCAAAATACTCATATATAAACACAAAATTTAAAAATTAAGAAGATCCATGTATGTGGATTCTATAATGGAGGAAAAATTATTTTACTCATTTATTGCCTTGCCAAATTCATGTCTGCCACCCCTATTATAAGAATGCTTTAACATGTAAAGCATGTGAATTTATGATTAAACATCCCTGTGTGAGAAGAAGCATTATGAAAAATAAGACCCCAAAATACTGGTGAACTTGTAGAAAGTTTGTGCTAGGTTTGATGAAATGTATAGACATAGAGAAGACTGACTGGGGAAAGGAAGCAGGAGCTAATGATGACAAAGTATCAGATATCAACAACTGTTCACATCCTTCTGTGTCCTTTTATCTTCAGAGGTAAGGATTCCTCCCTTTCAAGGATAAAGAAACTACTTCTGAAATGAAAGTCTTACAACATTCTTTAAGAAGGTGAGAATGACTTTCCAGCTTCTGCTGTTTTCTCTGGTGTCAAGGTGTTGTATCCGAGCCTAGAGGTTCAGGGAATGTCAATGGTAAATCACGGCAAGGCACATGTAAGCAACAGAGTTCCATCCCCAGCATGATGAAAAATGGACATATTTTGGAGTAGCACATCTTACCTCACATCAGAACAAAATATAGCGAATAACACATGAAGAAGTTGCATGACCAGGCAGTATTTTGAATATATATATATATATATATATAAATATATATATATATACAAACCAATATATATAATTTACCTGTTGTTTAAATGAAACTGGATAATTAGACTGATGATGACTATAATGATGGTGATTTTAAAACTACAATTTCTTTAAATAAAAAGTAGAACTGAGAAACCATCAAGATGATAGATGAAAGAAAATAATAGAGAATTTTTTTAAAAACAAAGATTTAAGAACTTTTGTGTTCAGTATTATATAAAAATATGTGTTCTAGTATTAAATAAAATGATGGCAAAAAGAAGATACTATGCAGTTGCAGAGCCTTTGGTTTCCATGAACTCCCAGCAGCTAACCTGTGAAGCAGCAGGCTCCACACATGTCAATCTCTCAGGAAAGTGTGGTCTGTTGGTCAAGTGTGAATTCTGAGCAATGGCTGCCATATGGAAACAATAAAGTGTCAAAGAGGAATCAGAGACAAGTGCTCTGTTCAGGAAGATCTCAGTGGAGGCCAAAGGGTGTAATCGTAGGGCTTCCTAATTTATCTTGTCATAACAGCAACCTTAGATCTTGATGCTGAATCAGAGCACTAAGCATCACTTGAAGAAAGTAAGTGTTTAGCCGTGGATCACAGGGCAGGTCTGCTTTGATGCTCAGGGTTTGTGGACTGCTGAATTGGAAGCTTGAAGTTTCTACATTGAAGGAAACAACTTTGATATAAGCCTTGGGGCTGAAATATCAAGAAAAGACTTCTAAGAATCAATTGATGATAAAAGCTCTATCCTGTTTTAACTTACTTTTGTGTGTGTGAAAAGAATAGTACCAATTATTCTGTTTGCTAAGCTGGTTGCTTGTTCCTGTGGGAGAATGCCCATACTCTATCGTAAAAGGATGCTATCTGATAGGGACACGTTGAGTGAAGCCATTAATGTGGGGAAAATATCAATAACCTTAGAACCTTCTGAAAGATGTCTTATTAAATTGTCATGAATGGAATAAAAGTGCAAATATTCTGTTGCTTTTCTCAGAGGATAAACAATGAGGGAAGAAAAGTATCTCCTAATTAATAGGTCTGAACTACTTACTGCAAAGTTTTCAGCCAATGAAAATAACCCAAATAAAGAGTACTGGGATTCCAAGTTTAGGAAAATTATAATTAAGAGGTATTAAGAGAATTTTTTATGATTAAAATAAGTAAAAGTACAAATGTAAGCAAGCTGAATGACTATAAAAACATTAACTCATGTACATATTATTCACCATCTTCCTCTGAAAATCCATGAACTTTAAATTATGACTATTTTATACATTTAACAGCTTGGAAAACTATGTGCCCAACAATGTTCACTTTAATAATGTTGTTCTATTAGCCAATACATTTAAATATATATATAGTTGCGAGAGCCCTGTCATATCTGCCTTTATTTTCTTGGTTTGTAAAACAAAGATTTTTTTAAAATGGGCATTAACATGTCCCTTCCATATTGGAACTATAAGACAATTAATACAAAATATCAAAAGATATTAATATATAAATAAATAAATGTCCAAACTTTTGCAGTTTAATAACATACTGAAAGTTTTCATGTTCACAAGAAATTTCTTAAATGTCTGTACATGGTAACTCACCATGAAAATATAACTGTGACTAACAACTCTTTAAAATCTGAGACCACACAAATTATATACATGGCTGCAATAAGTGCCTTCTGGTTAGATGCTATATTAAAAACGATCAATAATAAAAATCGTGTATGAGAAGTTGCTGAAACCTAGTACAGATGAACATTTAGAGGTCCTGTTTTTCTTCTATACAGACCATTGAAGCCATGGTAATGTTATAGCCACTAATACACTCCCTATAAGCCCCTCAAGCCACAGGAGTGGCTCAGCCTCTCCCTCGAGGACCTCCAACTGCCAGGTTTGACCCAAAGAACACTCTAACTGCTCTAACTGCTGGACCTGGCCCCCCACACTACAGAATAAAAAGCCTAATCTCTGGACTTGAAATCCCACTAATCTTCACCCTAGAAAGCTTCACCCTGAAAAGTTCCCCTCTTCTCCCCTAGTAACTCCATGTAAGTCCTGCCTTCTGCTCAGTTTTCTGCTGTTTCTGGCCTGAGCAGAGGCAGCCATCCTTCTGGNTTTTTTTCCCTCCCAATAAATCTCTTGTACGAGGTGTGTTGTGTGGTATGACTTTGTGGTATTCCTTGGCTCCTGAATGCCAGGATACCTTTCCATTTCCATTCAAGCTGTAACACTGACATTTGGTGCCAAAACCCATGACAGGCTCTTCTTGTGCCTGAGTTTCCCCTAAGCTGCACTGGGACCGTATCCTCATCTGTAGTCCACCCTCAACAGACTCCCCTTCTCGCTGATTGCTCAATACCCCATCCACCAGCAGCAATTAGTTAAGTTTCCCCTTTGGTCAGTATAAATGCTTCCTTGAGTCTGAGGAAGTGACCATTGAGTGTCCAGTACCCCTCTGGTACTTTGGGAGGCAGATGTACCCCCAGCCATTGTCTTTAAGGTTACAGCTGGCTCTTCCCTTGACCCCATCCTCCAACTCTTGGAGCTGCAATTGGCAGTTTCCTTAGACCAAACCAGGTTATTACACGCCTTCCTGCACTCTTCTCCCATCTTCCCTTCAGAGTTGTGGGTACTGGAGCAGAGCAGAGCAGTACAACACTGTCACTGGGCACCCTCCCCTGTCGGAGCAGAGTTAATACAATAGGGAAACCTTTCCCGGAACAGAGCTAACAGATCTGTTGGAAGAGCCTCTCCTTCAAAGCTGTAATCCCACAGCTGTAATCCCACAGCTCCTCTAGGACTTTGTAGCTTTTGTGACTCCATTCTCCAGGCTGGTTTTTCTAAAGCTTTTATCTTAGCACACAAATTGACCAATCTTCTTAATGTTAAAATAAAAATGACTAAACAAATAATATTCATCGTTGAAGTTACGTGCATCCCATTAACATTAGTTATCTGTTCATTTATTTGTTCCATTTTTAAACTGCCTAATGTGTTATCAAACAAAGACCAAATTCTTTCCATGGTAGAAATATTCCCAATTTTTAACGTGGGAAAAAACTTTTTAAACTAATTTCTTCCTTTAAAATATTTTAATTGACTTACCAAGTCTGNGTAGAGCAGTAGAAGTCCGAGGGAATTTCAAAGCAGCTACCTAGAGTGGTGGTAGTACAAGATGGAAATCCAGAAGGAACAAGAGCCCACCACCCACCAGTAGCTAAAAAAGCCAAAAAACTCCAGCTACGTGGATTAAAGATCTGACCACAAGCAGCTCCACCTGTGTGTAGCTTAGATGGCTTGTAGCTTAGGCCACGTGTAGACCCAACCGCTTGTAGCTTTGGCCACGTGCAGCCAAAACAGCTTGTAGATCTGGCCACCTGCAGCCACTACCACTTGTAGCTCCTGCCAAGCCGGGGGCCTGTAACCCCTGGCAGGGCCTGTAACCCTAGGCCGGGCCTGTAACCCCCCGGCCTTTAAGGCCACAAACGGCTTTTAATGAGTTCTAGCCACGTGGGCACCAAATGTAAGAAGAACGTCTAACCAGTCTTATTAATAAACACGTGGAACAAGAAATAAGGGTGAAAATCTGACAGAGATCAGAGGAATTAGGAGCAAGCCACCACTCGCCTCACCTCACCAACGCTGCCTCTACTTCCCAGGAGCGAAGCGGAGGAAAGAGAGAGACTTCCAGTCTAACCTGGCTTTTTATGCCTGTTCATCTGCTAACTAATTTCCTAACCGCACCAAGCTACATCACTTCCTGCCTTGTCTGCATGGATCTTCAGAACTCTAAGGTTGATGCTGGGATTAAAGGCGTGTGCCACCACCTCCTACTGCTAGTTCCCCATGTGACCTTGGAGTCACAGAGAACCAAATGGATTAAGGGCGTGTGATAACTTGCATGGCTATTGTTTTTCTACTAGTGGCTGGCAGCCCCGTTTTTCCTCTGACCCTCAGATAAATTTTATTAGGGANGACAAATAAAATATCACCACACTTCTCCCCATCCCATCCCCCATCCACTCATCAGAGAAGGTAGGGCCTCCCTTAGGGAGTCAACAAAGTCTGGCATACTAAGTTGAGGCAGGACCAAGGCCCTCCCCCTGGTGTCAAGGCTGAGCAAGGTATCCCACTCTAGGTAATGTGTTCCAAAAAGCCATTTCAAGCTCCTGGGATAAGTCCTGGTCCCACTGCCAGGGGCTCCCCAATGAAAACAGTATCTTCGTAGAGGGAACCATTCAGGGGTTAGGGAGAAACCTGGTTGTGGTGATGTATTGTGTCCCCTAATATACTGTGTCTCCCAATAAAATAAAGCTTACCTGGAGATCAGAGGAAGGCCAGCCACTATAGTAAACACAAAAGTCATGCAATGTTAGCACATGCCCTTAGTCCTATCATTTGAGAGGAAGGCATCAACAGATGCTCCTCCAGGCTCTGTCTCTCCATCTTCTGGGCTTCACTCGCCTCTTCTTTCTCTAGGTTACAGAAAAGGAGGGATATGCCCTCAGAATCCTGGGTCACCAACTGGCACCTTCTTGTGCATCCATTGCATACTTATGAAAATGTTAGGACATACTCTCCAAGGATAGGCACCTTCCCTGTGTGCTCTGGCTGCCTCTCGCATCATCTAACATACAAGGGTCTCCAAACACTACCCCCTTCCAAGGTTCTCTCTCTTCAGACAGCATTAATAGAGGATGCTACACTTACCTTTCAGCTGTGCCCTCATCTCAACATTTCAAACTGAGTCAAGCTACTGATCTGACTCTCCTAAGGTACGTACAGATTATTTGTTTCTTCTGGCTTTTGTCACCCACCAAATTTGATTCTAGAGTCTGCCTCTTTAGCCCCTTATTCTCTCCACCTAAACTAACCATCCATCTCTCGTTACCTACTTAGTGTCTTTGCTCCTGGTTATGCCTTTTTGGGCTGCCCACCACATGGGCATACTCCCTGAAACACTCTTTAGGGCCCCACCACATGGACAATCCTTCAGCTACTTTCTCCTCTACCTGCTCTAACCACTTGTCTCTCCCGTCTACTGTCATTACAGAGCTCCCTGTTTTGTTTACTTTTACTGTGAAAGCCACAGCAGTGTTCCAGGAAGCTTCCTCTTGTCCTACCTGGCTCCCATCACATGGAAAGTGGTGCTTCTCCTCTTTGATTTGGGATATTTCTCTCTGCCAAGTCTCAGTCCACTTGGGGACATATGTTTGCTATCACAACACTTAACCCTCTGCTCCCTCATGGCTCCCTACAGCTCCTTCCATAACTTCCTCACCTCCCCTAGGAGCTGCCTTCATGCACCAGGTTCTGAGACCTTTCATTGCCCCCTTTCCCTCAGAGCTACCTGTTCTATCCTTCCTAGTGCCCTCCCCCAGGCCTATATGCTGCAATCTTCCTTGCCTCCCCAAAGGAGCTGTCTTTGATGTCCTGCAACTTCTTTAAGCCCTTCTGNGCCTCTGTGACCTTGTCCCTCCTGTCTCTCAGCTCCATCCTGGAAGTCTCACAGTTTCTGTATGCCCTCCTGGGCTGCTCTCTTGCCTCTCATTTTCCACTTGGAACTTACATAAACTCCCCCAGTGGAGTTCATTTTGTGACCCTCCCTCTCTTTCTCCACTGATTCAGATTTTATTAAAAACTCACTGTTTTACTTGACCTCAGTACAATTGATGGCCTAAATTGGCATGCTTCATTTTCGATGGTGGCAACTTCTGCCACTGCACAAGCAAATGATCTGAAAATCTGTTATAGCTAAACTTGCACTCTCCTTCTCCATGTCTTCCTAACTACACCTGTCCAGGGTCACTATTACATATGAAGAACACCCCCACCTCTAACCAATAGCTCATTCTAACAGAGTAGGGAAATTGTTCTCTATCAGCTGTCAAAGGTCAATTCAGTTCCCTGTAACTCTCTTATCCATCTCTCTGTCACTGGGACTTTACCCCATGCCTGTTTTCTCTATTTTTGTATAATTTCTGTCATGAAAACAAAAATCATATAAACAGGGTTTGTGATTAAAGATGCACTTCCATGTACTCATACAAGAATGTAACTCATACTGATAGCTGAACTTTGTAATATAAGAATCCCTTAGGTGGTACCTGGTGAAGAGCCCTTGCCAATCCCCATCGCAGGGTTTATAGCAGCATGGCATAACAAATGGACACTTCAGGTTCTACCCTTTCTCTACAAGTCCTGGGTATAACTGCTGGCATCGCCACTGGAGCAGCAGGACTGACTACTTCCCTAGCTATTTACCATTGGTTTTCCTCTCAGTACATCCAGGATCTCTAGTGAGTGGCTCAGACAAATCTTACCTTCCAGGGCCAATTAGATTCACTGGCTACCTTAAGTGCTACAAAATCAGTGAAGATTAGATTCACTGACAGCAGAAAGAGGTGGTCTTTGTGTCTTCCTCAGGGTGGAATGTTACTTATATGTCAACTAGTCAGGTATAGTAAAAGACAAGATCCAACAACTCCAGATGGATCCCTAAAACCGTAAGAAACATCTCGATGCCTCTAGACAGTGGCTCATTGGCAGTTCAATGACCTTCTTTAACCCCCTTTCTGTGCCTTCTCTTAATCCTACTAACGGTACCTGCTTTATAAACCTCTTGTCCAGATTTCTTCAACAATAGGGTTTTTTGTTGTTGTTTTTTGTTTTGGGGTTTTTTTTTTGTTTGTTTTTTTTGTTTTTCAAGACAGGGTTTCTCTGTTGCTTTGGAACCTGTCCTAGAACTCACTCTGTAGACCAGGCTGGCTTTGAACTCACATAGATTCGCTTGTCTCTGCCTCCCGAGTGCTGGAATTAAAGGCATGTACCACCACCACACATCTGGGTTTAAAAGATTTCTGACCAAACTTTTAAGCAGTTGCTATTACAGGATTACTGGCCCCTAGCTACAGACCCAAAGGCCAGCCACTTCCAATTTTACCAATGGTGAAGATCAAGTTCACCCAAAAGACTGATGTCCCAATTCAACAGGAAGTGGTCTCATGATAAAATCACTCCCTTTCCCATGACATGATTGTTTATCCATAATGANAAAAGGGAGAATGTAAGCCTTTCAAGCCACAGGAGCGGCCAGGCCCCTCCCCTGAGGACCTCCAACTGCCAGGATCCACCCACAGAACACTCTAACTGCCCTAACTGCTGGACCCAGCCCTCCCACACTATAAAGTAAAAACCCCAATCTCTGGACTTGAAATCACAACAATCCCCACCCTAGAAAGCTTCACTCTTAAAAGTCCCATCCCCCTTCTCAAGAGACTCTATAGAAGCTCTGCCTTCTGCTCAGATCTCTGCTATTTCTCACCTGAGCAGAGGCAGCTACCCTCCAGTTTTTTCCTCCCAATAAATCTCTAAATATACAAATATATATTACTCTATCTCTATTGCCTGTACACACACACACACACACACACACACACACACACACACACATATATATATATATATATATATATATATGCACCTGTGTGTGCAAATATAGATATATAGATATGGAGAGAAAGATAGATATATATAGATCCACATATGCATAAATTAGATAGAGATAGAGACAGATAGATATTATACATATATAATTTTAGGGCTGACAATTTGGGGACTCTTCCCAGGAGAAGACAATTATCCCAAAATTTTTAATTGCTGGTAATACTTTGTATAAGATTGAGGCCCCATGAGATTTCCCCTTCCATGTCAGCATGTCTATTGGTGCCTTCATTGTTCAATTCTTGTTTAGGCAGCCATGTTGATGAGACTTCTTGGATATAGCTTTTCTAACATTTCTAGGAGACACAATATCAGAGCAAACTTCCTGTTCCTCTTGCTTTGACAATCTTTCCACCTGCTCTTTGGCTACTAATCCTGAGTCTTATGATCAAGAGTTGTAGTATAGATAGATTTATTGTTTGGGACAGGCATGACATGATCACATATTCTCTGCATTTGATCAGTTATGGTTTTCTTTAAAGGTCTATTGGTGGAAAAGACATCTTTTGATGAGGGTGAGGAATACATCTATCTGTGGATATAGGGCAAATATTTAGAATGTAGTTTTGGATTATACTGATTTAGTAAAGTGGTAGTTGTGTGTTCTCATTCAAGATCATGATTCCAATAACCCAGGATATATGACTAGGTGTCTAGTATAGGCATGAATTCCTTCTTATTGAGCAGGTTTTAGGTCCACTTAGAGAGCTACTGATTACCACAAAGGCATGTGTGCCACTATTGTGACCTTAGGGATGTCATTCCATGCTGATTACTGCTTTCATAGGTATCATATCTGGGTCGGAGTTTTGGCTGCTTCCATCCCTTAGAAGTTTGCATGGTGCCTTCTAGAATCACGAAAGCTAATCTTCAGTGAGGAGGCTTTCAGTTCAAAATATCTCAGTCCATTCAGGCCTTTTATCTAAAGTACATGGAATCTTCAGCAATAAAGATTTGACCTCTGGAATGAAACAAGGGCAATGACAAATGTAGGTTGGGAAGTCTCCTGGGAAACTCTGACCAACAATTCAAATGGGGGCTTCTCAACAGTGTTAGGCTTTCCGTTAGATAGTCTATGGCTCTTTGGGAAGCATTAGTCAGCCTGGATCATAAGCTTCCATTTATAATATATATGTTTATGTCTATACAGACTTACCTACATTATATGTAATTTTAGGTAGATAAATAATAATATAATTCTTTATGCCTTTTTTCAGACATCTTTCCTGTTACTTTACCTTCCTCCCTCTGCCTTCTATATTACGGTTTCTCAACCTACCCTAATTAAAACCTGTCTCCTATTTTATTCCCATTTCCTCCTTCAGTTCACTTATACCTTGTTATTCCCTTCTCTATTGCTCCTCCCCTAGAAAAAAGTTTAAAGTAGGAAAATAATGAGCAATTAAAAAAAATAAACCAGTGCTTCAATTAAAATAACTTCAAAATTCCTCTGCTAATACTAGGGTATATGCATAGTGTACTTGACACTGAACTTACGGATGCAGACAATACAGTGCTACCCATGTGTATTGTATGAACAATTAAGTCATTAATCCATTCCTGACTTTCCCAGTTCATGGAAACACTTATCTCTCCTGAACTTCCAAAACAAGTAACATGTACACCAAATCCAGATGAGAACTGACAGTTCTAAATGGAGCTCTGAAGCCAGGTTCCACTGCTAACTCTATTCACAAATGCAAACTTGAGACTAAAAAATATACATGGCTTACCACAGCAGGCTAACATGTTATCTTTATATTTTATTTACTTCCATATTTTCACTGACCCTGTACATCACTAATTTATATGAACATATAATAAGAGGTAATCACAAATTATTATGATACCCACAGACAAGTAGTATCTGATGATGTACTCTCAAGCAAAGAGTCTGACAATATTAAGAATGACCAATTATTATCTTCACAATAGTAGATTATACAATCTACAGGGCAGACAGCAACAGAGTAAGGTGTAACAGCCATATTTTACCTGTAATGTCAAAATTTGAAGGAAAATTTGGCTTAAAAATATGTTGAATACTTTATGTTGAATATAATGAGCTTTACTTACTGTAAAAATTTCAGAGCTGCAACTCAGAGTATTATTCTTATATTTAAGAACACTCTTTAATACAGAAAACAGTAAAACCTATAATGTTTGCCCTAAGAACTTTCTTCATAAAAATGTTTTTAGCAATTTTGGTAAGAAAATAATTTTTAAAATTTACTAAAGCAAGACACTTGAAATGAATATGACATCATTGTAAATCTCATCTAATAGNGTTTTATATCATGTCCCTGTAATTAGAGAATTAATTCGCATATTTATTCCATCAGAAATCAAATTATATGAAGCAATTTAAAAACAAGTACTTACATAAACTTTAACATTATTACTAATAATAATGACTGAGAATACAGGTTTAAATATAAACCCTCTGTGCATAAAAGCATACCACAAGACACAGATGTAAACGGACTTTTTTCCTCAGCAATCAGAGGCAAGAGAAGAACTAATTGAAAACCAATAAATTAAGTACAGTGCAGCAGGCGGTCTCTAGCTCACTCGGCCTATGCATCAATAGGTCATTGTCAGTTAATTAAGTGAAGGCATAATCAGCTTAATTTATGTAGTTCTTGGAGTTAATGGTATCGTAGTACAGTACCTGACGTCTGACCTGTCCACACTTGTTTTATGGCTTTAGTTCTTCCTGTTCTTCCTCAGAACAGGAACATTGTGTGTTTAGTGCATTTTTTATGCATGTCTTCCTGAAGAAGATGAGGTATTTCACACACACACACGAAGGTAACATACCATTCAAACAAAAGTGCCTATTTTTAAATGGCCTGATTTGTCTATAAATTATTTTTCATTACATAAATTCCACCAACTTGCAGAAATATTTACTTAAATTCGAGCTAATATTGAAATAATGCTGAAATATATGAAATGAATGCATATAACACACATAGAGAATTGTTAAGAAGAAACGGTAATGAAGAAATGGAGGTGTTGTCATGAAATGCATCAGCATAAACTTAATGCATGTAGAACAGTGTTGCTGTGCTTGTAAGTCGTGTTGCCTGCTGTATTTTCCACCTGATACCTAGCAGATACTTTCTTTCCCAGGAAGCATGTTCCTTCTACTGTCTACATAGCTCAGCTTCCCTTTTCTGAAGCTCCAAGTTTACACACAAAGACAAACCACAATGTCAACCAATTGGACCTCACTTAAGGCACCTAGGGGATCGATTTGTAAAGCAAAGAATGAACAGGACCCCATTTCTGAAGTCCGTTGCTCAAACTGTTCTTTCATTAAAGGATGCTCTTCCTCATTGATTTTGGCTTAAGTAATGAGAAAGCTTATCCAAAAATCTTTAGCATTTGGGCTCAAGTTAAGGAAATCAATACAGTCATTTCCCATTTGAACTGCATATGTGAGTTTTATGTACGAGAGACAAGACAAAGCCAAATTCAGATAAGTCAATAGCATTGTCAATAGAACATGAAGCTGACAAATGGCGTTTTTCAGCAATTAAAGTGAGCTGTAAACATACAAAGACTAATCAATTGCAGTGTTTAGTCATTAACAGGTTTTAATTGGTACAAAAGTTGTATGTGGATATCCCACTCCAGAAAGGAAGAATAAAGAACCTCTAGTAACATGCTTAGTTATCTTATTAATGTTTTGTGCATGCACAATCTCATATCTTTCAAAGTAAATTGAGGCCTTAATTAGGCAGAATAAATTGAATATTAAATAGTCAATGCATGCTAGTAAAATATTTTATAATCACCAGAATATATACACAGGGCACGTTTTCTTTTAAAACATGTTAGTACAACAAAATTTGGATAACATTTTACAATTACTAATTAAATAAAATTAAAACAACTTAAATTAAATTTAAGTAATTTCATGATTTCTAAACTTAAAAAAATGAATCAAAATCTTAAATGAGAACTTTATCATTACAGTTAGATTCTTTGAAATTTTTAAAATATATTTTTGGTTCTGTGTAAAATATCCTAGCATTTATTCAAATAACATTTAAAAAATATTTCATATTGACAATAAACTGAAATAAAACATACCCATTGTAATTGGCCATTACCTTGAAGTATTCAGGGAAATTGCTGTATAGCCAAATACTATTCATAATACACTAAGACGGGCATATCATTAAAATGCAGATAAAACCTTTGTTTTTAATAAAAAATGATATAACAAAAGTAAAAGGTTAATTGAAAAGTAAAATAAACTACCGAGTTTAGTAAGGCACATTACCTAGATTAACAGAAATCAATGAAATCATTAAAACAATTAATAACTTAGAGCTCCATTCAGACTAAGATAAACTCTGTGGCTATTAGAATGCGGATACAAGGCTACAGAGACATATCTATTCTGACTGGGTAATTTCCTCTCCTCTGTAGCAGATCAGTAATATATGCAACTGGCATTCCACAGACACCCTTTCCTTCTTGTCACATGAGATCCTCCAGGCTTTCACTCTCTGTATTAAGAGAATCACAGCCTTTACAGCATGAAGTATATTTTCCCCAGTGTTTGGGATATAAAACAGGTCATTAGCACAAGATGGTGTTAACCAAAGTCTTATAATTGTTAAACATTTTCCCTGTACAGAGAACATGAGCAGAGTTTTAGCCAACCTCAGTTATACACAGAGCTGTGTACAGAGCATTGAAGTCTGAGACATGACCATTAGGGACTTATAGTCCATTAAATATTTCTCTGTAGGTCATACTCCATGAAGGAACAGGAAACAATCAGAACTTCATGGGTTTCATGGTTCTTTCTCTTCTCCTGACACTTAAAATGAAGCTATAGAGACCGCACAGGGATGAGAAGCAGTGTCCTGAAACAGAATGTGATGCTGTGGTTTTACCCCCATCTCACAGCTCCAGCCTTATTCTAAAGGAAACTTTACTTCAATCTTACTAAACTGAAAGCACAGATGCTGCCTCTATCTTGTTTGAAAGCCTACAGGGCAACTCCTTCAATTGCCCAGGCTTAGTGATTTTACATTAATTTAGTCTCTTTAACCCAGATTAAAACAAAAACCAAGTAGCAGTTCTCCAATAGCAGCATGAATTGAAAACAATGCATTATTTTGAGATTACAAAAACCAAGTTGTTTTTAATAGAAAATCGTATTTCAGTAAAGCACATTTGATAATTATTTTAGTAATCAGAAAATACAAGTTATTCTTAGGCAGAAAGGATAAAAATTGTTTCACTCATATTGAATGGACTGTAGGACACATCTGCATAACACTCCCACACTTAAGGCTTGGGGTACATTGCAGAAGATGAAGCAGAAAGATTGTAAGAGACAGAGGACCATGGAGTTTGCTGTGAGATTGTGTCTCCTAGTCAGAAGCTACATCCATAAAGTCTTTTTTTT
>LZPO01055725.1:0-13117 GCA_001675575.1 Neotoma lepida | reverse complement strand
CAGTTCAGCACCATGGGGTGCTCCTCTGTTATTGGTCCACAGTTCATGTATTTCCACCAGTTTGGCTGGCTTCATGATCTCAATGTCTCTTGTTCATTGAACCTCTCCTCTCTCCCATCAGTTGAACCCCTGGAGCTCTGCATGGTGCTCAGCTATGGACCCATGGCTGAGAAGCCCCGATGGGCCCTCATCCAGAGACAGATGGAAGCAGATGCGAGATTCATGGCTGAGCATCCATAAAGTCTTACCAACTTAGCTGCTTAAACGTGAGCTGAGCAAGGATAGCACCAATGGACATGCCAAAGTGGACGAGGAAGGAGCCCGTGAGGACTCAACGCAACCCAAGGAAGTACAGGCAACTGAGGAATGTTGAGAGTGGGAGAAATAGTCTTCTCCAGGGAAGAACACACAATTGGTTATCTAGTACAGTCCTGAAAACATGCATATGAGTAACATTATACAGATTAAGTATGAATACATATATGAATGTACTTATATGCATGTACCAACAATAACGAAAAAAGACATGAATTTGAAAGGGAGCAGGGAGAAGTATACAAGAAAGTTTGGAGGAAGAAAAGGGAAGGGAAAGATGATGTAAGTATATTACAATCTCAAAAGTAAAAGAAAAAGGTGAATAGGAGATAAAAGGTTAAAAAAAAACGCACTGGAATCTTAAGTGTTTGGAAGGGGTTCTGATGAGTGGTGAACTCAGTAGTACTTTGCACAGGCACACATGCAATNGCAAAATAGGAATGAGCAGGAAGAGAAGAGTGTGCCAGGCATCCCAAAAGTCATTCCAAAACTCACAGTGTAGAGAAAACAATTTCCTAGTTGAAAAATTTTGCTTTATTTAAGTGGAAAATGCACACATTTTGAACACAGTACAGAGGTAGAAAAATTTAATGAATAGTTAGATTGCACAAAATCAACTGGAATCCAGAGCTGATGCATTCTGGCTTGAAGTTCCATATCTGTTATTTGTGAGCTATCATCACTTTGGTAAAATCTGTCATTTTCTCTTATTTATAAAAAGAAGATAATACAGAACATTTTCACTGAGAATTTGATCATATGACCTATGACATGCCTGGCCCAGCATCTGGTATGTAATAGTTCTATAGTAATTGTTTTGGGCCAATGAACTAATTATTTTTTCACTTAATATACATAAATTAATAACACACACAAAAGGAAACTCATTTAAAAATAGCGTTGCATAATATTTATACGTAAATGTATTAAACGTAATTAGAAAATGATTGTGTGTGTGTGGTGTATGCATGTATTTATATATGTGCACAGGCACACTGTTCTATTTGTGTAGATGGTGAAAGTCAGAGGTCAACTTCAGGCTTCTTTCTCTTTCTTTTATTCTCTCTCTCTTTTTCTTCCTTTTTTGACAGGGTCTGTCACTGCTCTAAAACTCACTATCTGGGCTACACTGATTGACCCATGAGCCCATAGAATCCTAATGTCTCCACATCCCCAGCATAAGGGTTAATAGGTACATACTGCTACACCCAACTTCTATGTGAATGTTGGAGATCAGATCCTCCTGCTTGGACACTAAATGCATGTAGATGTTTGAGTCATAGCGCACTAAGGCAATACTGAGCTGGAAGTTTCATGCCTACTGGTTAGTTTTCACAGTGCTAGGAGATGCGATGGATACTAGGGAAGGGGTTTTCACCTGTGAATCCTGTAAGTTACAGTAATGACTGATCTGGCAAGATATGCTCACTGGTTCAATGATGGCAAGATCATTGGAGTAACTAATCACTTTCTGATTCTATTTAAGTCCCACTTCACAAGATGAAACCCATACCTGGCACCATCATCAGACCAAGAACCTGTGACCAGACAGGTCATAGACCCTACAGCAGAATCTATTACTATCATTTTGCCAAGTGAACATAGTACTAAACAAATTATTCATGACTTATCATTAAACTCATAGATTTCTTCCTATCTCAACCTTCACCAGAGTAGATGAAGGATGAAATAGATTGCAGTTAACACAGAGATCCATGCCTTACCAATATGCAGAAAATAAGAGACTACAGAATTCTCAATCCTAACTGAACATCTATACCACATGTCTTCATCCCAAAGCTCAGGGATCATTGTAGAAGAGGGAGCACAGTGAGCATAAGAGCCAGAGGTGCTGGATGACAATGAGTAAAGATCGTTTCCCAGGCACAGCAGGTAAGCTGCACAGATAAACTCATGGTAGTTATGAGAGCATATACAAGATCTCTATGATCTCAAGCTAGACGCAATCTCAGCATGGATAGAAAAGGTAGGCATGGAGTCTCATCTCTACAATGGCCAAGGAGCTATTGACAATTGTCAGCTTCTGGGAAATGGAAAGTCAGTTTTCTTTAAAAGTGAGGCTCCAGTGTTATGTCAGCCATGC
This sequence comes from Neotoma lepida, assembly GCA_001675575.1. NCBI lineage: Eukaryota > Metazoa > Chordata > Mammalia > Rodentia > Cricetidae > Neotoma > Neotoma lepida. Next base: position 10,698 of record LZPO01055725.1, on the reverse strand, counting down.
TCCAGTGTAGGGCCACACATGCAAGAATATATGCGCACCACAAATTTAACTGTATGGGTTTAAAAATAAAAAGGACATGAGGTTGGGTGGGTAGAAAAGTGAAATGAATTGAAAGAAGTTGGGAGAGGGGAGGTAAATATAATCAAAACACATTCTATGAAATACTCAAAGAACTAACAAGAAAAATGTACATGGAGCGGGGCTGGGAAGATATCTTAATCAGGAAAGGATTGCCTTACAATTATGAACCCAAATTTGATGCCAAAAGCCTATATTAAAAATAAAATATGGTGGCATACTGGTCTGCCAATTTAGTCTACTTGGTGAATTGCAGGTCAAAGAAACCCTATGGCCTCCTTCCAAAATAATGGATTGTGCCTGAGGAATGACATATAAAGTTGTTCTATGGCCCTACATGGACACACACACACACACACTCACATATACACACACACACATGCAGACACACCAACATAACCATGTACAACCACATATTATGGACAGAAACACATTTGCACACACAGAGAAGTGTACATATGGAATAACCTGTTAGCTAGGATTCAGACAGCTATTTCTACTTTTCACTTCTGACTGAGTTTTAAATGGAAAACTTAAAAAAAAAACCCTCTAAGTTAGCAGAACTGCTTTACATATCATAAGAAGTCTCAGAGTAAAGTCCAAAATAATACATGTAAAACTCTATAGCATCAATCATAATTACCTAAGGAATAGATAATTACCTAATTACTGTTACTCAGTAACAGTTACTCTCAGCTTTTTGTCTCCTTTCTGTCTCAGAACTCATTAGAAACTAAACATAAGAAGAAGTGCAGCTCAGCTTTCAGTTCAAAACAAAAGGATATCACCATAAACCAGTCTCTAAAGTTTAAATTGAGTGTCTGAAAAACAGACTATAGAAATAGCTTTCTTTTTCAACTTTGGATATGAATTCTATCTAATCTGAGGTTAGAATCTAATCTATTTAACTAATCNGAAGTTAGACTCAAGAAATGCAAAAACCAAAACAAAACACATAACAGAACTCTCTAGTTTCTGAAGATTTATGCAAAGGTGTTGTTATAATTGCAAGCAGAATATATCAGCAGCTTGTTTGTATTCCCCCAGCTGTTCTGGAGACATTAGAAGTTGATGATGAGCTGTGTACACTGTTTCTTCTACATTCTTTATACTCATACAGCTCCTGAATCGGCCTCAAAACCCACTCTTGGTTCAAAACTTGCTTAGACAGACCTTGTTTAATGAAATCTTCCTTGACTTTATCTCCACTTAATATGTATTCAACATCTATTTCTGGGAGCTTCTAAAATCCCAGTTTCCCTTTTTTAGANCCCCATGTGTTAATTTCCATTTTTCTTTATTACCTCTTTTATTACCACAATGAGAATTCCTAGCAGGTGAACTGCTAGCGGTTTGATGTGGCAGATATTTGAGGGGGGACGGGGAGGCAGTTGTATTAATAAATAAGTAATATCATGTATGAGGAGCACATTTTAACTACTATATAGTGCATTCTATGCAAACCACTTTATATTTTAACTTACTCTGTTCCAAAGAGAACTCAGATTATATGACTCCTTTTCAAGTAATATAGATGGAGATCATGACCTAGATTACTCAGGTGGGAAACAGTGGATCTGAGATTCCAGGATCTGTCAATCTTCATACTAGCTGTTCTCTCTATCTGCCCTCCCATCTTAAGCAGGTCAGAAATTTTAAAACTCAATTTTCCAAAGATGATCAAGTCCTAGTTTGCTAATGTAATGTAACTTAGCCTTCCAAAGGGCTATCACTGAGTCCTACTTTGTTAACTCACAACAATGTAGATAAATACTATGTGATCTACATATCATTTTCTATGTTCTATGTTTTCTTTAACATTTAAAGAACTATGGAATAAATTTGTTCATTTGCTCAACAAACACTTTTAAGTAAACATTGCAATATGTGTTTGAGATAAAGAAACAAAAGGTCAGAAAAACATATTTGTGTGGTTTGCCTCCAAGCTCACTTTCATATGGCACAGTTCTAAGCATTGTTTTAAGTTCTGTTCTACAGTTGCTACTACTATTTCCCTAATTTTACAGACATGCACATTGAGGTTAAAGGATGTGAAATAACTTGACCAAAGCTGCTGACTTTAGAAGAAGGACTCGAGATGGAAAAAAGGTGGCAGAACAGAGGTTTAAGGAGAGAAGCTGAACCAGAGACAGAGTAGCGCTGGACCTTGTTCACCGGGAGTCTCAGGCCACTGCCAGGCTCTCTTCCTCTCGTCACCGCCTGATAGGAAGGTGCCACCACGAGGCTCACAGGCCCAGTAGCATTGAGCCACCACTGGTGCTGCTATTAGAGTCTCTCACATCATTATCAGGGGAGAAGAGCACACGGTCACAGCACTGACCTTGTTGAAAACACTCTGGTCCTGCCCAGGTGCCAATGGGGCAAGCTGGCACCAAGCACAGGGTAGTGTGCAGCAGCCTGGAGCTTGCACAGGTTCTGTCTGCTCCGTGCATGCTGCCCACCCACATGATCACCCCGACTCTGAGCAACAAGATATCTGAGATGAAGTACACTTCATATTCTGGGTTAAGTCTCCTCAAAACACTTCTGTGATCTGTGATCTGTGCTATCACAGTAAAACATGTAGATGTCACTGACTCATGCTGCCTCTAGCTGCTATGGGAAAGTAGGCATCTTTTGCAGTGGTATCCCTCACTGCAGACTCATAACTGAGAATAAGAGACATTGAAGAATTCTGTGCCAACACCACCCCCAAAAAAGAAACAGTCCAGACNTGAGTCATGAAAGAGAACTGTTAAAGAGAGTCCTTAGAAATTGTGATAAAGATGCTGAGGTGTAGCTCTTCACACTTGATGGCAGGGTGGGGGTGAAGGGGACTGGGAGTGGGGGGGAAAGTTCTCAGTTTTCTTAAAGGGCTGAACCCTGGGAGTTTGATCATGCTCCAATGAGTATATGGGCAACATAAATTGGACTTGGTGGTTTGTTTGTTTGTGTGGTTTCTTTTCTTTGGTTTGGTTTGGTTTTATTAATATAGATGAGTGTGGCTTAAGGGTGGAAGGGTGGACCTTGGAGGAATTGGAAGCAAGTGAGGGTGACCACGGTACACTTTATGAAATTCCCAAATAACTAATAAAGACATTATGTTGTAGGGGGAAGAAAGATGTACTCAAAATAAAAGCAAGATCTTTGGCAGTGAACTTGAAGTCTAGGCAAGGGAACCATGTTGGCTACTCCCACTATGCATTCTGATACCTTGTTACTGATGTTGCCACAGAGCCATGGCTGCTGGGAACCAGATTAGTGGTTCTCCTTGCTCACAGCATCTCTTTTCCTGGGATGAGCTTTGACTGATGGGGACTAGCTCACCACTCATCTTTATATTCATCTACAGAAACACCATTACCATGGATGTCAGATACATCACAATTGTTAGCTACACTTTGTATGAATTTGTCACTTGAAATGAAGAAACCATCCACTTATCTGTGTTTCTAAGGAGAAAAGACCTATTTTATGTCTCATGTTTAAAAGTTCAGGTTATTCTTAAATTTTTATATTTAGCAGAACAGGGCTCATTGTCTTTGTCTACGTAGATTACATAAGCTCAAACCAGAAATAATGCTTTATTATCAAACTTTTTATAGGGTTGGACTTTATTTTCAGAGGTCAACAATCTGTTATGGTATAGTATCACCAAAGGCAGAAACATTTTTGACAAAAATATATGTGTATTTCTCATATATATTATATTAAACGAGGTTTACACAAGTAGTTAAATTTTATTATGTGCAATATTTTTTATGCTGCATTCTAAAAGAAAATTTTGTCACCTTGGTTTTAGGACAGACCAAAGTGTACCTTCTACCTGGTATCACAAACCATATATCTGATTAAAATTTTCAAATTTAAATTAGCTACAAAAATTGATTTTGTATGTAACCTTTAAAAACTCTGTTAATATGTATTTATGTTACTTTTCTTGTGGTTGTTCCTGTCTTACTTTCTCTCCTTTTCCCCTTCTGAACAAACATATGTTAGTCTCATTCAATTTCCTTCTCACTACTACACTAATACTTCCTCTCAATTCCAACTTATTGTCCTATCTTCTTTCCCATTAACCTTTAATATCCACACTGGCTAGCTGCTCTTTACTTCCAATCTGGCACATTCATCTCTCATTTCTTTCCTAATATAATAGATTTGAGAAGAAAAGCTCAATCCCTTATAAAATGAACAAAACATAAAGTCTCAAAGATGAGAAAACAGTATGACTCAGTTATACACTTTTAGTCAACACATTTACATATCCACTTTTTCCAAGATTTTTTCATCCTTTTATACTGAACTAATATTTTAAGAGAAATGAATGACATGTACTAATTTTTAACCTTTCNCTACTCTATCACCTGCAATTTCTTTAAACCACATTTGAAATAAGCTTTTCAAGGGACTTAAGTGTGTCTGGAATTTATCTGGGTGTTTCTGCTACCTAGTCCAGTGACTGTCACAGTGCAGAGATATTCACTGAGTGCTGAGGAGACAGAGGCAAGTAGCCCTAATACTTGGTAGGAAAGGAAACTGCTCAACTAAAGAGAAAATCTTTTTCACTAGTACCCAAGGTGGGAAGTGCAGAGCTCAATATGGTTCAAGGTCAGTGCTCACAAGTATAACTTGTGCAAGCTCTCACCCCNTCCTTCCCCCAGGTAATTTTCTCATCTTCCTGAGGCATATCATCTAAGTCTCAAGAAAGAGAATGGGTTGGGACTACAGTCAGAGTACCAAGGATTCAGCTGAGGCTACTTTTCATGTTGTTATTCCTTTTGTAAAGGGTGACTCAGACAAAACTCAGCTGAAAAAAAAAACACAAATGATCTTTCATTCCCAATTTCCTGTAACATCCACTTTTTAAAATAATCTAACTGAAATCCCCAGTCATGGCACTGGAAGGTAGTGTTCCAGAAAAGAAAGGTAAACCTACCCACCTGTAAATCCGTCTACAACGGTTATCTCCCTACATGATATGCTGGTGCAATAATGGCACAAAAGTTGTAGGAGCAAACAATCACTAATTAGATTTCAAGCACACTCCCTGAGATAGAATTCATGCCTGACATTGCTTGGGTGTCCAAGAACTTGGTACTAGATAGGTCATGGACTTGGGGAAAACCAAATACTATTTTCCTGCTAAATAAATGTAGCCATACAATGACTCCTAACAACATTCTGCTATACCCATTGACTCGAGTCTTGCTCAGAGAAGCCTCCACCTGCAATAGATGAGGACAAATACAGAGAAACATTACTAGACAATGTGCAACCCTGCAACACCTGGTTCTAAACTGGATGTCTCCATCAAACCTCCCCCCTCAGCTCCAAGGAAACTTTGTGGAAGAGGAGATGGAAAGATTGTAAGAGCAAGTGGCAATGGAAGGTAGTAAGGAAACAAGGCCTTCCAGACACAACAGGACTGACTCATATATGAACTTACAGAGATGGTGGTGGCATGCACAGGACCTGCACAGGTCCAAGCCAGATGGTGTCCCACCACTGAGAGGGGGAAGTGAACATAATCTCTTACCCATAGCTAAGAAGATGTCTCTAACTGACAACCACTCACAAAAGAAAAATTTATTTATTTTTTCAATGGAATCTCAGTATACAAACCACACTTAAGGGCAGTCCCCATACCCTGCAGTAGACAGCCAACTCAAATGGAACTCAATGTTATTTTTTAAGATTTTATGTCTTACAATGCTCTGTCTGGATTTTCATTTTTTAACTTACTAGTCATTTGCTCATATATTATGGCTTCTAATTTTGTGGGTTGTTGTGTTTTCTTTATGTGTGTGTACGTGTGTGTGTGTGTGTTTGCATGTACATGTTCTCGTGTTTTTTCATTGTTTTGTTTGTCTGCTGTTTTTTTTTCTATTCCATTTTATTTGTTCTTTTATTTTCCTGTTTATTTTTTAAAGAGATAGAGAAAGAAGGCCTGGAGTTGGATGGGTGGGGAGGTGGGGAAGATCTTGGAGAAGATGAGAGAGGTAAAACTGTGATCAGAATATATGGTATGGAGAAACATCTATTTTCTATAAAAAAAAAGTTAGATACCACATACTTTCAATGTAATTGAACACATAGGATGTCAGTAGTATGTGGTACACCATACACCATCCAGAGAGCTGACAATGGATTCTGGGGTCTTCCAAATGAATTCTGTGAAGACTCCTTTAAGTGGTTGTGCGTTTCCCAGGCCTCTTCACTTTAACTCACAGAAGGTCGGGGATATTTAATTTGTTTACTTTAATGCACATTTTCATTTTGTAGAAAAGAAGATGTTGCTGTCTATAAGTCAACGTCAATCAGCCTGACTTGATTTACCTCACAATCAATAAAGTCAGGGAGATAAAATCAACTAGTAACATATCAAAAATAAACTGAAGATGAAAGTAGCATTTCTGTGACTGGCATTATCTTTAAGGTCTCCTGCTTGCCACATATAATATTTTCTCTGGTCTACTATATTTGAGAGTAAGGAATAGTTGATTAGAATATTTTAGTTATTTTTTGTGTGTGATTATAACATAATTGGATCATTTACCCCTTCCCCTTCCTTCCTCCAAATCTTCCAATAAAATCCTCTGTTCTGTATTCAAATTCACATAAATTAACATTCACTACCAGCTGTTATATCCTATGGGCATGAAAACATTCAAGGATGTTTTCAGACATCCTTTCTGTTCTTTTACCCTCCTTCTTATGAATCAATCTTCCTCCTGCCTCCATTATTAGAGCCCTCCACTTCCATTTTTCTCATTTCCCCTATCACATCCCTTGAACCCTGCTCTTCCTTTCTTCATTGCTGCCCCACATCACCACTCTGGCAACAGTCCCTTTTTACTTTCTGTGTGTGTGTGTGTGTGTGTGTGTGTGTGTGTGTGTGTGTGTGTGTACTAATTCTAAATATATTAATACAACCACCAGGTCTCTATATTGTTACCTCTATAAGGGCTGACATTTGGTACTGAATAACCAATTGGTGTGCTCTTCCCTGGTGATACAATTTCTCCCACTAACAACAACCCTTTGTTCCTTTGTAAACTATAGTTCTCTGTGCAGGGCTCAGGACTCTTGAGCTTTCTCTAATCAACTTCAGCATGTCTATTGTCTTTGAGGCAGTTATGTTGGGAAAACTATGTGGATGTGACTTCTGACAATATTAGGAGACACAATCTCACATCAAACTTCCTGTTCATCTGTCATCTCTCAGCAATGAGCCCTGATCCTTGGGTGTTGGGCGTGTATTATAGCTGTATCTCTTGGGACTGGGCTCCAATAACTCTGAATTTTGATTGACTTGGTTTTCTGTCTGTTTCAAAGGCCAATTTCCTTGATGAGGAATGAGGACTACACTTACCTGTGGGTATAAGAATGAATATTTAGAATGTACTTGGGAGTTCTACTGGTTTAGTAAAGTGGCAATTGTAGGTTTTCCTCCAAGATCCTTGGCTTTACTAACACTGAACAGTTGGCTAGGTTTAGCACCAGATATGATTCCCTTCTTCTTGAGCAAATCTTAAGTCCAATTAGAAAGCTGTTAGTTGCCACTAAGGTAAGCATGTCACTACTGCACCATAAGTACTATTGTGCCATGCTGAATGTTGTTGTGGTTCATAGGAATCACAGTTGGGTAGGACTGCTGGCTGCTTCCCTCATTTGGAAGCTGGCATGCTGCCTTCCAGGAGATTGAAATGAAAAGATTGTTTTGATTGAGATAACCCAGACCCAGAAAGCCAAAATGCTCATACTTTTTCTCATTTAGGGCTCCAGGCTCCAGGTCTTCAGAATTGAGTAAGTATTCTGATGTCACTGCAAAACTAGCAAAGTAAAAAAGGGCTATTGTCAGAGTGCTGATGGAGGAGGAATAGAGAGAGGATGAGCAGAGTTCAAGTGATTCAAGTGATGGGGGACATGAGAAAAATGGGGGCTCTAATTAGAGAGGAGAGAGAAAGATAGATACAGAATAAGAGAGTAAAATAACAGTAAGGATGTCTGAAATGCCACCAGGAATTGTATTATTAATTTCTTAAAAATCCCTATAATACATATAAGTTGATATATTAATAAACATAACGTACAGTTTAAATTAAATTTTCCATCTGGGATGACAATGCACACTCCAAGAACCGAAAAACATCTAACAAAAATCCAACACCAGGCATGAGAAGCCCTCTTTTGAGTTGTTTGTAGGGTTTGTCCAAGAGCCTCCCAAAACTATACAGGCTATTGCGATTGCTCTTAGTTGTCTCCCATATGTGGAAAGTAAACCCTTATTGCTGAGAACACCATGTACTTCAGAAACAGGTTTNAGAGGCTCGTAAGCTTGATGGAAAAAAAAATGTATTAAGCAAGTGTTCTGACTAGTTTTTATGTCAACTTGACAAAGACTACAGTAATTTTGAAGACAGAACCTCAATTAAGAAAATGATTCCACCAGATTGGGCTGTAGGCAAGCCTGTGGGACTTCTTTTTTTGATTGATTGATTGATTGATTATTGATACGAGAGGGCCCAGCTCGCTGTGGATGGTGTCATGCCTGGGTTAGTGGTCCTGGATCTTATAAGAAACCAGGCTGAGCAACTCCTAAGTAACAAACCCATAATGAACATCATCACTCTGTGGTTTCTGCATCAGTTCCTGACTCCAGATGCCTGCCTTGAATTCCTGCCCTGACTTCCCTGGATGATGACCATAAGTTTTATTTTTATTTTTGCTGTTGTTGTTGTTGTTGTTTTTGTTTTTAAGGAATGATTTTTATTTTCTTTGGGGTCTCATTGTAGCCCTAGATGGTGTTGAACTTACTATGTAGACCAGGATAGACTCAAATTTGGAGCTCTGCCTGCCCCTGCCTCACAAATATTGAGATTTAAGGAATGCAACACCATACCCCTGTTCATCTCTTTAAATTTTCACAGCCAGCACTGATGTGCTGACTTATAGTCAATATCTTGTTGTCGTAGTCTAAACCTTGCTGTGTCCTAGGGATGCTGTTCAGTTTATTTCCCTTGTATTCTCCCCTCAGTCATTCCATCCAAGGATTTTGATGTTATGTATAAGGGGATGATCTCAGTTTTGTGTAGAATAGAAGAGATAGAAAAATGGAGGGGTGCATACACTATGGAGAGAGGCAGAACTGGAGATGTGATGGAGGTGACAGGTGAGAGAGAGGGCTGAGGTCTACAAGCTGTCATTGCTCAGTAGGGTTAGCAGGATGGTGTGCAATAGCCTGGAGCTTATGCAGATGCAGATTCAGCCCCTCCCCTTAACTGCCGAGCCATCTCCTCAGCCACAACAGAAGCAATTTTTCAAAGATGTCAAGCAAATATTAGCACAGGTGGATTACAGTACCTAATGCAAAGAAAGATTAAGCAAAGTTGGATGTAGCTTGGCACTGAGAAAGAATTGAAACACGAAAACTTAAATGAAATAGAAAATATATATATATATATCACCAAAATAGTGCTCTGAGTGCAAGACCACCAGAAGCAGTCATGGTCTTTGGAAAGGTGGAAATGTGTGGCCACTCTAGAGCCTTATGCTCTCAGGATCCACAGAAACACCTTTACCCTATCATGTCACCATCTAGCTTAAAGGGACTCATTTTGCAGTCGAGTAGCAACCAACTTCAGAGTTTTGGAGCATCCATCTGACAAAATTATTTCATTTCAAACGCCTGCAATTTACTTGCAAGTGGAATTTCAATGTTTACTAAAATTTGATTTTATATATATGCATATATATGCATATGTGTGTTTTTTCTTGTGTCACTTGTTTTTTTGTTTTCACTATTTTATTCCCTTTTCCTGAAAAATTTCTATTCTCTTAAGTATCAAAATAATAACATATTATATTTTAAAAAGTCTAATATTCAGGTACCCAAATTACTCATTGTAAGATTCACAATGTATAAAGTTCTATAAAACAAATAGAGGCTAAATCAGTCTGAACAGTAGCACAAAGCCTGGCTATATTAATAAGGATTCTTATTATTCCAAAATAAAAAATGCAAAGAGAATATCATATATAGATATTATTAAATATCCTAAACAGAATATTTGATACAGAAAGCAGATTCAATTATCTTTCTTATATTTCTCATTTATGTTTGTAAAGTTTAAAGATGAAAATATAATTCATATAAAATATAATACATAATAAAGATAGTTTGACTGAATGAATTTTGACTTTAGTGCTCAGAAGGGAAATTTTAAAAATGGATATTAAATAGCATGTTTGCAAAGGAAATGCTGAATACTGTAGTAATAACCCAACATTAAACAAGTGATGAGGAAATGGAAAAGGGCATTGTACTTTTAAAACTGAATGGATTGTATTACTTTATCTCATTTCCAACTCTAACAGTTCTATCGTCTTAAGATCTCTATTCATCTCAAGAAAATGTAATTACCTTGTACAGAATTTCTTTTGTACATTGTGATTTCCATTTAAATGTTCAAGCCTTCACAGTTCTTTGTCCTAACACCAACATAAACCTGCAGAATGTATCGATACAAAGTTTCTATGGTAATATCTCAATTAAAACTCAGGCATAGTGACCATAAATATCTAAGTTACATCGACTAAATGTTAAACTCTTCTAGT
>LZPO01055723.1:2274-20091 GCA_001675575.1 Neotoma lepida | reverse complement strand
GTAAATTAACTGTTTTTCTTGTTTGCAATATAGAATTGGGTAAGACTCTTAATTCTAATGTGAGTCTCTTTGCCTTTTGATTGAGATATTTGCCTACTTATACTTAATATGATAACTGATAGGGCAAAGTTTAAATTTATCATTCTGCTATTTGTCACTTAAAAATGGTGTGTATATGAGATGAAGGAGAAGAGAAGAGAGAGACAGTGTGGGGGAGGGAAGGAGGGAGTTAGAGAGGAAGAGAGAACACATATGTGTACCACAGCATGCATGTGGAGGTCAGTGGACAACTTTTGGGGTTTGGTAAANCTCCTTCTGCCCTGGCACTTGGGAGTGGTACTCAGGTCATCAGGCTTGCATAGCAAAGGTCTTNATGGCTGAGCCATTGTCATCTTGCTGTTTTTTATCTCTTTGTCACATCTGGTCTTTATGTACTTGCTTCCTCATTTTTTTCTGTCTCTTTTTGGATTAACTGAATATATTTAGGGTTCTAGTCTACCTTCTTTATTATACATTTTTATTGTAGGATATTATTTTAAGGTGTGTTACTTTTGTTTATGCTCTGGAACATTTTTTTTAATGATGCAAAGATGTGTCTGATTAAATAAATTCACCTGTGGTCAGNAGNCTGAGTCGGCAACTAGCTGACAGGAAGCGGTAGAGAAGAGCCAGGTGGAGAAGGGTTTTTATACCAGTAGGGGTGAGGAGACACACAAAAGCTTTTTGGAGGACACGAGCAAGGAGAGGGGGTGAGCTACTTGCTATTCTGCCTCTGTGGGGAGCAGAATTCCACCTTCACCTTTGAATCTTGAGTTCTTTAGAGGGACAGAGATTTAGTTAAGTTCCCTTAGCGGCTTTGAAAGAGTCAGTGCCTGAGGGAACAGAATTCCCTCAGGCTGTGGCTTTTGCGGCCTAACGGCTGCTGGTAGCAGCAGAGTTGCAGTTACTGATTCCATGGCTTCAAAGGCAGCAACAATTTTGAAAAAGGACCACACATTTTCTCTTAATAAGGTGAAATGGCTAAGGATAGTTGTAGGCACTTACCCTCTCTGTGCTTCCTTTCACACATGTCAAATGCACATAACAACAACTCTGACCTCGTGGAACTGTTGTAAGGATTAAAGGAGTCACTGCATGTAGAACGTTTATATAGAACTAGTTTTGAAACATGGCATGAGCTATGGCTACACAAAAGAATTGGTGATGGTGGTGGTGGTGGTGGTGGTGGTGGTAGTGGTGGCCATCCCTGCTGTCTACTTTTTTGAGGGGAGGTATTCTATTTTATTTTATTTTATTTTATTTTATTTTATTTTATTTTATTTTGTTTTTGATACAGGCTGTCACTCTGTATCCCTGGCTGACCTGGAACCCATTGCATAGACTAGGCTGCCTTGACTCACAAAGATCCACCTGCTTCTGCCCTTTCGTCCATTCTTTGGACCTTTCCCCAACCCATATTTCTTCCCACTGGAACACTTCCTAAGGGCTGATTCAGCTGTAGCCTTTCAGGACTCCTGTTCTCCTTCAGTTTGCAGGGAGAGTGCTGGCGCTGTGGGGGTGCCTCTCTTGCTGCACTCTGTTCTCTCTTCTAAGAAGAAATTATACTCTAACAAAAAGAAATAAGTTCAAGAGATTTGCTGTACAAGATGGTGACCATGGTTAAAATCACATAGCCACTACATCTGAAAAATCACTAAGAGAGTGGACTTTAAGTATTTTTGTCACTAAAAAGTCAAGAGTATGTAAAGTAATAAGCTAATTAGCTCAATTTAACCATTGTATTCCTATATGTATATATAATAGACATATATGATTTAATTTTCAATTAAAAATAAATTTAAATTACTTTTGAAAAAATCATAAAATACTTTAAAATACCTGACAAGAAAAATGTCCTGCTTTATAGCCTCTTTTGATGTACCAGACACTAAGGGAACACAGACACCTAAGGAACACAGACACCTGAGGACACAGACACTGAGGGACACTGACACTGAGGGACACAGACACACAGACACTGAGGGACATAGACACTGAGGGACACAGACACTGAGGGACACAAACACACAGACACTGAGGGACAGGCACTGAGAGACACTGACACTGAGGGACACAGACACTGAGGGATACAGACACACAGACACTGAGGGACACAGACACCGAGGACAGAGACACTGAGGGACACAGACACTGAGGGACACAGACACACAGACACTGAGGAACACAGACACTGAGGGACACAAGCACTGAGAGACACTGACACTGAGGGACACAGACACTGAGGATATAGACACTGAGGGACACAGACACTGAGGGACACAGACACACAGACACTGAGGGACACAGACACACAGACACTGAGGGACACAAGCACTGGACACTGACACTGAGGGACACAGACACCGAGGATACAGACACTGAAGGACACAGACAGACACTGAGGGACACAAGGCCAACAACCCCTCTTTCTGGCCATTCCATCTGGACCAGAGCAGCATCAACACGTCTTGACCCCGGGTCTCTCAAAATGTAACGTTTGTCAGTCTCTCAACTACCCTTCCCATGTGAGAAGCCCAGCCACGGGGGATTCTGGAAAATGTCATTCCTCTGCACTTGATACTCATGTCCAGGCAACCTGGAAGAAGGTACACAATAAAACATTTTCACTATTAGCCACCAATGAGCTCCTGCCACGTTTGATGATAACTATGAATGCTACTTAATAAACAGAGCTACAGAGCTACATCCCTAGCACATATTAAAATTACAGTGCTGCAAGAGCAAAGGCTATACACATGTTGCAGGCATTGCCACGCTGCTGCCCTCCCACTGTCATGAGACAGAGGGACACAGAGGNCAGGCGATCATCAGTGACTCCACTACTGTGGGGGTTCCTGCAATGAGTTCAACCCAAATTCACCGCCGTCTTCTGTTTGGGGTTCATTAGTCCTTTGTAGCTCACTCAGGCCCCACCTCTAACTCAGATGTCCTCAACAAATGACAGGGACATCAGTGGTCCACTCATGTAGGTTTCATAAAATGTCACAAGAAAATATCATGATACAAAATATAGCCAGAGCTCCAAAACTAGATGTGTGAGCTCACTATTTACTTCCCCGCGCATACCTCAGAAGCTAAATGTAAATTCAAATCGAGCCTATTCATTGCTATTCTTGCTATTGTTAGCAGTGATGAGTAGAAGAACAATTTAACGTCTACACATGGCATGCATGTCTCCTCAGGCTCGTAAGCATAGAAAATGGACGTTATGCCATCCCCATGCTGCAACTCAGGGAAGTAACTCAAGGAGAGTTAGTGACAGCACCAGAATCCGCTTAGGTGTCCCCTTCAGTCCGAGAAATAAGAAATGCCTGTAATTGGTGTGTGTGTGTGTGTGTGTGTGTGTGTGTGTAGCCTGGCTCTTGTAGCATTGTAATTTTAATAATATGTGCTAGAAATGTAGCTCTCTGTTAAGCATTTACCATGCTTCTGCCCACTACACCCTGGACTGCTGATGGTCAGCCTAAGCTTCCAGACAACCCGAAGAAAGCACGAATGCTGCCACATTTGATCAATGTGTTGGAGTAGGGCTCGAAGTAGGAAGCCACCTGTGTGTCTATAGTTTCATAGCATCCATCTGCCCCAGGTACCATGCATTCTGTTCAGGGTGGGAAAACGTGGGGCTCACCAGACAGACAGGGTGCCTCGCAGCCCTCAGTGCTTCTCAGTTTTGACACCTTCTGGCATGCGTCACATTAGCAATCCATTCCGAGGAAAGCCTCAGAGGGAGAGCCCCATCCTCACACAAACCAACTGGTACTTTCCAAAGGAGAATTGCAAATTTCCTCTGACCCCACCAGCTTTCACTCAGATGCCTTTAAAGAGAAACTCCTCTCCAGTTAGAAACACAATTCATGGGGTTCGTTTTTCACTTTTTAAGTGTAAATGTATTGAACTAATATGTAAAATCAAAAAATGTATGCACAGTTAAGGGGTACCAAGTAATTCTCCAGTGCATGTATACACTGTGTAATTTGTGTGTGTGAAGGAGGATGTTGGTGCACATGTGTGCAGAGGCCAGACGTCAAACTCAGGTGTCATTCCTCTGGAGCTGTCTACCTGACTTTATTCTTAAGACAAGGTCTGTTATTGATTGGCCTGGAGCTTACCCATTATGTTAGGCTGGCTGGCCAGCAAGCCACAAAGACTGCCTGTCTCTGCCTCCCCAGTGCTGGGATTACATGCACATGCCACCAAACCCTGCTTTTGTGTATGGTTCTGGGGGCAACAAACTCTGGTCCTTATGCTTTCATGGCAGGCACCTAACTGACTGAGCCATCTCCCCAGTCCCACACTGGGTAATTTAAATAAGGATAAACTTATCTATCCCCTCCACCATCGAGCATTTCTCCATGATGAAAAACATTTGCGTTTACACTGTTTGAAGTGCATGGTGCACAGCTATTGCTTGTTGTAGCCACACCCTGCAGTGCACACCAGCATTCCTCACTCCTCCCTCTCTGCAGTTCCTCACCATGGACCCACATCCCCATCCCTCTTATATCCTGACTCTTTATTGACCCTCGATGGGGAGGCGCACTCTAGAAGGGCACAGGGAAAAGATGGTCTATAGTGAGGTAGCTCTGAGTTTAAATCCAAGTCATGTGACTCAGTTGCAGTGAGGAGCCTTGCAAAAGCAACTTAAACCTCCTGAACCACCAGTGTAAAACAGGAGGAATAATACGATGCTGTGGCTAATGATACCTATGAACTTTGTGTGCACTCCTCTCATGTGCAGAACGGTACCACATTCCACGAGGCACAATTCCTTATTCGGGGTTATAATAAATCTGTGCCAAGTGCCTTGAGGAAGGCAAAATTGACTGTTCAAAGTAAATCCTGTTACAGATTCCAGTGGAGTCCTTAAATTCTCTATGAAAACTGCAACTTGCTTGTTATGTGTGGTAGCTGGGTGCATTGCTGGGTGGGTACACAGGAACAGTCAGGACAAGGTGAGGAGGGTTTGAGCTGCCAGATACAGTTCCAGAAAAGAGGAGAGTGACAAGCCAAGCCTCATTCCTTGATCCCTGTGTATCTTGTGTATATCAGTTCAAAGGTGCTCCTAAGTTCAGGAGTAGTAATTATCATTCTTTGGACACAGAGATGCTTTATTACAAGGATAACATTTGCTGTGTATCTATTTTCTTATGTATTTGTTGTCCTAGTTTCTTATCCAAAGTTGTGATAAAATAACAAAAGCAACACAAGAGAGAAAGGTGTAGTTTGCAGGCTAGCANGGCAGGGAAAGCATGGCAGCAAGTAGGCGGTCTTGCTGGTCACATTACATCTGCACTCAGGAAGCAGAGAATGAGCAAGATATGGGGCCAGGCTATAATGCATCAAGGCCTATGGCCAGCGATCTAGTTCCTCCAGAGAGACTTCACCTCCTGAACATTCCACCGCTTTGCCAAACCACTATCTGGGAAGCTAGCATTAAGACATATGAGCCTGTGGGGAACATTTCACAGTCAAACCACATCTGTCTGTCTGTCTGTCTGTCTGTCTACATATATATATGTATATATACATATATATGTGTGTATATATATATATCATCTATCTATCTATCTATCTATCTATCTATCTATCTATCTATCTATCTATCTATCTATCTTGGTACTGGGGATGAAATCCAGGACCATGCACATGCTAGGCAAGCCCCCTACAACTGAGCTACATCCAGCCAGTGTCAAGACTCACGTTTATACTTTACCAATTTTATCTCACAGAATCCTCCCAACAGCAAAGTATCAAAATTGAAGCCAGTTGCCCCACCTCTCTGAATGACTGACAGAAAAGAACAGAAGACTAAATGCCAATGTCTGCCTATCACCCTCTCTCTCCTGAGCCCTGGCTGAACCTCCCTTTTATGTCCACAATGCCNTGAATATATTGATACATGATTTTGGCATGTAGTGAAAGTGCTGACTGGGTCACCTGAGTGGTCTACAGCAGCACTGGGGACTGAGCTGACATCAGGCATAGCACAAGGTTGCCAAGCTTCCAGCCATCCAGCTGGCACTCTGCCTCATCTGTGCTCTACCGCCATCTCATCCTCATCTGTTCCATTCCCTCGCTCTGCACAACACCTTCTCCACCTGCAGCTAGTGCNCACATCTTAAATAGGACCCTTGCCTACATCCCCTTCCTAAGGCTCTTCTATTCTATTTGTAATGAGAAATTTACAGCCTGATTAGTCCTTTTAGAAAACACGATGGCTTCTGTGTAATGTCTGGAGCAGAGGCCAAGAGTAGGGAGAGCAGATAGGGGTTCCATCATGGTCCGAGATCGTCTTTGCCCTCTGGACTAAGCCTGCCCCGAGTGTATTCATGAAATTAATAATATATAAGAGCATTTCAGTGTTCCACATGAGAATGGATTATTGTGTATTTTAGTATGTTCTGTATAATGAGTATATCAAGCCTATGTTATAAAGTTTCCTTTCAAAATGATTTGATTCATGATGTCAGACAATTGAAAGAAAAATTCCAATGAATCATAAACTAGGTCAATGTTTGATGAGCCATAAAAGTGAGAGGTGAGAGGCTAGAGTCTGGGGCTTGCCCTCATGTGATCTAGGTATGTTGAGGGGGGCAATGACAGCATTTCAGTAAGGAAGGGAGCAACAGGAGTTACCTGTGTGGGAAGGTCTGTACTGTTCTCAAGAACTGAATGGGTTTATCCACACGCCTGATGCCACTTAGGTTTCTCTCCAGGTGTCCAAAGGCAGAGTAATGTTAGCAGGGTCTGGAAAATGTGAGGGGAGCTGTGCAGAGAATGAGGACAGAGGGAAACATTCAAGGAGGTGAAAAGCCAGTGGTAACTGCTGCCTAGAGAATGGGGAGATGGAAACAGAGTGGTCTAGAATTACCTCAGGGATTCTCTTCTGAAGGCCTAGAAAAGAACCCTTCAGATGTGTCAACAGAAAAACCTGTACATGGATGCTTCCCTTCTGCTCCAAAGCAAAGACCCTGTCTGTTTCCAGCAGAAGCATAGATTTAGAAGTCATCCAGTTAATTCCTGCAAGGTGAAAGTTAACACATGTGAACATCACCCAATGTCCCCTCCCTTGATTCTCAAGCTTCCAGCCCNTTTCTTGATCAAGGTCCATGTAGTAGGTAACAGATCGTGTGGCTAATGAATTATCCATGAAGTGGATTGTTACATTGGTCTTGGCACCTCCAGACTTCTTTGACTTTTGCATCTGTAGTTTTACCTCTCCCTTTTATTTCATCATTTATATATAAAGATTAATTTCCATCAACAGAAATGTACAGAAAGGGACTGGGAGTAGGGGGACATCCCATGTTAACTGGGAACTTCCTATGATAAGGTAGCATTTCCAAGAAAGCAAAAGAAAACAAGGGGAGGGGTGAATACCAGAGTGAAGGATGACAAGATCTGACAATGTGAGATTTTGTGCTCTTCCTCTCTCTCCTTCCCTCCCTCCCTCTCTCCCTTCCTTCCTCCCTCCCTCTCTCCCTTCCTTCCTCCCTCCCTCCCTGCCTGCCTTCCTTTCTGGCTTGGGCATAGTCTTTCAGGAGTTTCCCTGTCTGAAAGACTTCTAGAACATAAACATAGCAATCAAAGATTTGGAACCCTCTTCCAAAGTGCTTTCAAATCAGTCCAGGAACAGAAGTCAAGTATGATGACGGGCCATGATCCCGCCTCTGTGTGGACCTGAATTGTACCTGCTTCTCATTTAAAGTTCTCAAATCTGGATGCATTCCTGAGCTCATGGGCTAGTGTACGAGGTCTAGTTTTCCTGGTAAGTGTGGTAAACAGTGCATTCCCTGGGGTACTAATGCAGCTCTGGTCTTTCATTTCCCCACAGGTACTTATGGACCATTGGTAAGAATGTGTGGAAGAGGTGGAAGAAGAGGTTCTTTGTGTTGGTGCAGGTAACTCTTCAACTCCGTTACCAGTCTTAAGAGCAATCCATATTACAGATTTGGCAGGATGAATGCACACTTTTTAACTGAGGTATGACACCTGGAGGCCACAAGGGCCAAGCATTTAGCTCCATGATGCTTTCCAGATTACAAACTCATGGAACCACACAGAAAGTTCTATCTCCCATAGCTATAAAATCTTCCCTTTTTAATGAACTTCTGGATTTTGCCAGTTTGACTGTTACTGTCAGTGTCACAAAGAACATCTGTGGATACATAAACNCGGAAGTAGACTCACACATGGATATCAATGACATGTTGCTAATGGAGAAACAATAACTAGGCTCTNCCAGGTGCATACAAAATTTTTTCCTTAGATTTGTAATACATGTCCTCACAAAGCCTCTCCCCACCTTTTTTGCTTTTGTTTTGTTTGGTTTGTGCTTCAAATTTTTCAGTTTGCCCAGGAATTTGCCATTAACTCTTTCCAATGTGCAGCTTCCATGAAGACAGAGAAACCATACTCAATCCACAAAATGTTAATTGCAATACTCTCTGAAACACGTCACAAAATGAGTCACCTTGTAATCATGCTCCTTGAGCTGTTTGACTTGTGTTTGGAGCAATGCCTGTGCTGAATCTCACTGCATGACAGCAGTTCCAAATGACTCTTNGTTCTAAATGACTTTGAAAGTCACTGTATTGTCAGGCTTCCACCTGTACAGACCTACTCAAGTGTGTCATTGAAACCTATGTGCTGGTTCAGGGCTAAGTGGGTTCCGACTCGCGCATAGGAGCTTCCCTGTTGCCCACACCACACTCACATACCTTCCCAATGTCTACAGAAGCCATCAGCAACTGTTTGCTGGAAGGAAGACAAAGCAAGAAGGGGCAATGCCTGGCAATGCCAGGTGGTTCTGAGAAAGGGCAGGTCATGTGGTCTAGACAGTAGCTGATAACATCTTCCCAGATAGTAAACAAGACACGGGGTCTCTCTGCATTCTGAGTGCCTAGGAGGACTCACTCAATGCATGACTTTTCTCTGAGAATCTTTGAAATGAAAGAATGTCTAGAAGCGGCTGACCTCAGGTTGGGGAGAAGACTCAGTCAGAAAAGTGCTTGCCATGCAAGCATTTGATTCCCAGAACTCATATTAAAATTAAAAAACAAATAAAAATGAGCCAGGAGAACTGCTCACCTGTAATCCCAGGGCTGAGGAAGCAGAGATGAGAAGGTCTTCGGGGCTCACTGAACAGCTAGTCTGGGTGAACTGGCTATCTCCAGTTTCCGTAAGAGACTTTGCCTCAAAAAACAGAGTGGAGAGTAATGCAGAGGACACCCAGCATTGACTTCTGGCCTCCAGGTGCACGTGTGTTGGCACACATGTGAATGCACTGCACACCCGCACGCACACACGAGCATGTGTGCACACACGAGCATGTATGCACACACAAGTAGCTGATCTTTAGAAGAAGAAGCTTTAGGGGAAGAAACTGGGGTAGAGAAAAGGAAATATGCAGAAAATGTCAGAGAGGCTGTGTTTGCGTGCTCTGTACTGAACCCAAAAGAAGAGAATGGCTTTTCTAGGCTGTGCAACTGGAACACAGATGTTTTGGAGCCTNCACACACAGACTTCCTCTAAGAGGAGATGAGAATCACACCACGGCTTTTTTAGAAAAAAAGNTGTGTGCTGACTTTGGAGAAGCATAAAGGGCACAGGCCGTCTAAGGCTCTATGGCATTCCTAGAGAGCAGGAGAGCTGCAGTTGAGGATGTCAAGAGGCTTTACGTGAGTGTGGGGTGATCTCTACCTTTAGAAAGCCACGAGGGTAGCAGCCCCCANCTCACCCCCAATCAATCAAACCTCTGTCTCAGTCAGACCAGACCCTTCATCCCCACCGGTCTTAGCTGGCACATCAGCTCCTTCCTCACAAAGGTGATGGGGAAGCCAGTGTCAAGGCAGTGGTTTCCTGTTCTTGGTCGCATGGAATTGACTACAGGGTGCCTAACTAAATGCAGGGTTTACTGTTGACAACCGAACTGAGGGTAAAAGAAACTAAGTGGATAATTATATGCAAATAGCATGGCAAAGCCCCCTCAGCCATGGTCCCTGAAAATTTCTATGCATGTCCTTTACATTAGCTGCAGCCTGTCGCCCAATGATGAAAGGGATGTGAGTCATTGGCATCCTGCATCAAGACATTCCTTGTGACTCACTGACGCTGTCAGTCTGTAGGAGAGTGGCAAGGACCAGATGGACCTTCATCACTACTACTGACTACAGTGTGGACAAACCATTGGTAACTAGGAAGACACAAGTTCCAAGGAGCTCCACTCANTGGTCAGAACCCCAGACCTGAGTGTAGAAGGGAAAGAAAGGAGGCAAGGGAAACTTGTGCTCATTCAGATCAGAAAGTCTCTTCTCTACTCCATTTATATTTTAAAGATATGGAGCTGGGCATAGAGCTAAGTTGGGAGGGTCATAGTCGTCCAAGCATCTGGGAAGTGGGGGCAGAAGGATCACAAATTCACAGTCATCTTNGGCTAAGTAGCAAGTTCAAGGCCAATCTGTGATAAATGAGAACCTNTCTCAAAAAGAGTATTGTTTTTCTTCAATGTGCAAACTATTTCTGGTACAAAAGAAAGGGGGGGGAGTTGGTGTTCCCCTTCTTCAAAGTATTTCATNTCCATGTCAGTACTGCCAAATTGTATTTTAAATTTCCTCTAAAATGCTAATATTAGTATATTTTTATGGTCCCTTGGAGTTTACAANGAGTTTTTGAAGCTAGTCTTTGCAGATTTCTATACTATAGTGAGTACAGATTTTCTCCAAATTAACATTAGGGAAAGCTGAGGCTCAAAGTGCCTAAGTGGCCTGTTCAAAGATAGAGAGGCTGCTTAGTGGTTANGAGCACTGGTTGCTCTTCAGAAGACCCAGGTTTGATTCCCANCATCTACCTGGTAGCTCACACCCATCTGTAACTCCAGCTCCNGGGATATGACACCCTCTTCTGGCCTCCACAGCTGTCATGCACACATATGCTACACAGACATACGTGCACACAAAACATCTATACACATAAAATTAGTTTTGAAAAGTTTTAAAGATGGTGGCTGTTGAGCAGCCAACTACGAAGCATAGCACAGGTCTTCAGACTGCATCTGCCTTATATAACTAAACACTTAGATGGGTCTGGTACCCGAAGAGATTTGTGCATACAAAATATCCTAGAATTTGTTTACTTTGCATTTCATTGAACAGTGTGATTCCTAAAGCCACATCCTACAGGTTTCCTACANACATCATGACTAAAATCTCTCACTATTCCAGCTTTCAGAAAAGATACAAGAGCTGAAGGAGATAAATATAGTTAGATGATATAAAATGACTTGGCTAGCAGTGTTTTAATAACCCACCAAGATACACTACTAAAATAGGTTACTNTCACAAATGAATTATAAGATATATAAGTAGTTGAGTGTTTAAAATTGTGAATGAATGTGTTTCCACATAGTTACACTGAAGCATGTATATAGGGTTGCATTCTGGTTGCAAATGACAGGAAATACACCAAATTAGTTTTCTAGGGGTTGCCNTTTTCATTTCCTGTTTTGGTTTGTTTAACTGGTTGGTTGGTTAGATTTTTTTTGATAGGCTCTCATTACATACAGTCCAGCCTTNGCTTTAACTGGTGATCTTCCTTCTTCTGCCCNTCAAGTGCTAAAATTAAGGCTGTATTCCACCACACCCAATTCCTTGGTTTGTTTTGTTTGCCCTGTGTTTTTATTTTTCGGTTTGGGGCATCAGACCTAGGTCCCGGAGCTGCTCTCTCCTGCTCTATCCCTGAGCTACCCCCAACTCCCACTCCAGCCATCTGAACTGTGGCTCTGATTCCACTGGTCTGAGTTCAAAGAATTTGCCTATTTAGAATTTTCTCCAACCCAATATATACACAGATGTTAATATAGACAACGGCGCTCACTCCTTTAGAAGCCTCAAGAAATGAGCCAAAGTAGCCAACATCCAACCACCTGTAAAACAGAACTTTGATCAAAGCCTCACAAATCCAGGAGCCCATNCTCAGCTCTACCCAGAGGTCAGTGTTGCTAAAGATCCCATTGACATAAACTAGGACCCTATAAGTCCTATGCTGGTCACTCAAGATCATCAAATCTCTACTCTGCTCTGTGGCCTCTCTGACTTCTACAAACACTTTCTAGATTCNTCCAATGACATGATTACAACAGCACTTTCTGTCTCCTTAACTTTTCATCCAAATAAATCCAAAGCTGGGGTGTAGCACAGTGGAGAACACTAACCTAGAATATGTGAGAACCCAAGTCCAGTCCCAGAAANACTCAAAATGAGAGAAATTCACAGTTTAAGAAGAAACATGCATTTCATTGAGAAGAGCTTTCTATTAGTAAGATGTGGCTGCTTTAAAAAATTTAAAGTCCCCAACTCTTTGTTAGCTCCCTGGTGAGCTCAAAGCATTCTGGGAAAACTAAGGTTCATCTGAAACATATGATAGTTGGAATTATTCCAAGAATATTCTCCCCTCCTTTGAATCCTAAAGTAAATTGTCAAACTCTAAAGAAAAAAAAAATGCTCCCAATGAGCCAACTCAGGTTTGTCTGGTTGGGATTTTTGGGTTTTGTTTTGTTTCTTGGCCAAGTCACACTGCCTCAGTCTGCAGGGCATGTCATCAGTACTGCCAGAAGAGGGCAGCAGCAGACAGCGCTGCAGGAAAGGAGCCGCTAAAACAGGAAAGAACCAAGCAAAGGGTTCAGGAGTAGTAGAAACCTGCCTCTTGAAATCATAGCCTTTTGTTGTGGTATGTTTGGGACCTAAAGTGCTTATCGATGCCTTTCTGACCAATCTCACTGATAAACTCTACCCTGTATCCTGTTGCCAAGTAAAATAACTGGTCTAAATCACCACAGGAGTGATCTAGCAGTGTCTTCTGCCATTGTCACAGGCAGGAGGCATCATGGAGAAGTTGTGGGTAGGACCAGTCACAGGTTGGAATAGCCTGGTGCTGTACTTGACGAGACCCTGTAAAATGTGGAGAAGGACATCATGGATTAAACATCATGTCCCCACCTGTGAGATACATTTAGCAAATGCCCATTGTTATATGGTAGGGTTTGCTTGTGGAAGTGTAACTAGATCCAAGGTACTCCTTCAAAGGACTGATCAGCTACAGATAAACCTACCTTTGAGCTGCATTGATGGTGCCAGATACATGGGGACTACGTAGTTATACACACTGATGGATGGAGTGATAGCTGTATGGGCCTCACACATGGTATGGAAATCTCAATAACTACCCAGTAACAAGATAGTACTTAGGGGGATGTGGAGGAGGAGGAGAGGAAGAAAGGAGGGGGCGTAGAGAAAGGAAGGGGCACAGCGCAGATAAGAACAATGAGGTTGAAAGACATGACAGCTTATTGGACCTGGGTGGGGACCCAGCTTCTATGACCCCTCATTTGTACTCAGACCTCTGTTGTAGGAGAAAGGGATCTTGGGGTGTACTGCTTGGTACAAGGAACTAGTTCATGTTCCCTTATGAAAATTCTCCTTATAGTCTAGCCTGGTTTCCCTTATGTGGGAAGCAGTGCATCCATTCTTCAGAATCCCAAATTGGGTAGTAAAATTCTCCCGAGGAACCAACAGAGGGCAGCAACAGACAAACCAACCACGTGAGCATTCTCTTTCCTCTTACTCTGAACCTTCAGGACTTGGGACAGCGCAGTACACTGTGGGGCCAGTCTTAANTGCCATTAAAAAGAGACCAGTCTCACTGTGGAGGTGACTAAGTTGTCCCTAGCTGGGTTCAAAGTCTGCTTAGAAAATGTCTCTTTCAATAAAGAGAAGTAAAGGGTGAGGGATGTGGCAGTCCTTCACCCAGGCATCTGACATCCTCAGATGACGGTAAATGTGCCTGTGAGCTTGGCTGGAAAATGGGGGTAGGCCTGCTTTGCCACAGGCTCCTTGCCAACAGGCCAGATGTAGAAAAGTGAAGCATCCCCGCCAGTTCTGGATACACAATGACAACAGGGTCCTGAAGGCGGGCCTGCAGCTTGGAGCGCCACCCTGCACTGCCGTGGAATGCCAATATCAGTAAAGTGAGGGCTGCCATTTAGGGCACCAGTGACAACGGCCATGCCATCGGGGGCTGGGGCTGCCTGGCTGTGACTGGCACCTAGCAGGCGAGTGTTCATTGCTTGTGACAGCATGTCANTGCTGCACTTGTCTGAGATGCAGGGGAGACTTTACCAAGTAACTGCAAGTGCCCCTTCAATAGCTGTAGGTAGCCAGAAACAAAATGAGAAACTTGATGCTGAGATAGGACTGCAAAAGCAGTGCTTGATAATATAAGCATATAGTAGAAGAAAGGAGAGAAAGAGAAAGGAGAAGAAGAGGGGAGAGAGAGAGAAGAAGAGAAAGAGAAGGAGGAGAGAGAGAGAAAAAGAGCATACATTTTTGTGAGCGCAAGTACGTGTGTACCACAGTGCAGGTCAAAAACCAGCCTTGGGGTCAGTCCTTGACTCCCACCCTGTTTGAGGCAGGAGCTCTTGTTGCCCCTCACTGTGTGTGGCTGGCCGGCCTGTGAGTTTCTGGGGCTCTTCTGTGTCTGCTTCTCGTGTGCCCATAGGGGCCCTGGATTGTAGATTCACACNATGGCTTTATATGACTTCTAGGGAACCAAACACTGGTCCTCATGCTCGCATGATATGTGCTTTACCCNCCAGACCATCTCCCCAGCCTTTTAAACAGCTATAAAGAAATGACCCTCTCTTTTCTAACTTCCCGCCAAACAGGTTACATTGTATCTACAGGCATTGTAGCCCCAGCCAGGCCATGGTTATATTAGGTAATACTCATAAAACTGGGGCCACTCAGTCAGCTTAGTGTCACAAAGGAATGGCAATGTATGTGTGTCAACCCAGTCTTCATAAGAACAGCAATTGTAGGTCATAGCAGTGCACAGTGTGACACTATAACTCAGAAGGTGAAGAAGAAGAATCAGAAACTCAAGGCCAAACAGAGCTACATAGGGAGACCTGTCTCAGCATAGTAAATGAGAGGCTCAAGACACCGCCCAGAATCTACATTTAAAGGGGCTTGCTGGCCAGTCAGCTCTGCCTAATCAGTGACTTACAGGCTGATGAGAAATAGCGTCAAACAACAGGGTGGATNGCTTCTCATGTATGACACCTGAGGCTGACCTATAACCCCCAAACACAGGTTCATATACATGTAAATGTAGCCCCCACATGCACACACATACACCTGCACCCACAAGAACATGTACACACNCAAGGCAAAAGTAAAATCCAAATAACAGTAATGATAATAGCTGACTGTTCCCAGGGATAGACTCTTGAGTGCATTCCACACATAAACCCGTTTTACCCTCNCGGGCCACCATTGGNTACTACATCCAGTGTGAATGAGACAGCAGAGGACCGGGGTGCAGTTTAATGTGGACAGTTTTCTAGGGGGTGAGCTTTGGTGGGACAGTCTCACAGTCTGCTTTCCTTCTGCAGGTCAGCCAGTACACTTTTGCCATGTGCAGCTATCGGGAGAAGAAAGCGGAGCCCCAGGAACTCCTCCAGCTGGACGGCTACACTGTAGATTACACTGACCCCCAGCCAGGTACCCACCGTTTCCTAGGCCAGGACCCCACAAAGTGCTTGTCTCTCCAAAGCCAATGACAAGCTTATGTTGGCCAGATACTTGGTCCATGCTAGACAGTAAGCTGTTACATCTAGTTGGAAGCCAAAAAGAAAACACACATTTTGGCTTTTATATACCTGGGACCACATCAGTGATGTACTCGATTGTATGATGCTGAAAATATTCATGACAAAGAATATATACTTATATACCAGGGACTGCATTTGTGTGAGATTGTGTGGGGTGTGTGTGTGTGTCCATGTACATATGAGTACACATGCGTGTGCATGTGGAGACCACAGTTGTGAGTCATGTGTATTGCTCAGTTGCTCTCCTTATTGTCTGAGACAAGATCCCTCACTGAAGCAGGAACTCAGTGATTGGCTAGGCTGGAGGGCTGGCCATCANGTGCCAAAATCTTCACCCCCTCCAACACTAGGCTCACAGGTACAAGCCCAACTGTTACATGGGTGCTAGAAATTAAGCCCTCACTCTTGCTTGGCAAGCACTAAGCAGAGTCAACTCCTCAGCCCCTACCTGATCCATCTCTCCCACCTCAGTGTGTGTCATTGTGTTTTGGTGTGTAAGAGAAGCTGCCCTCTGTGCAATGATGTCCCCTGGCCAGAGTCGGGGAACACACAAGGTTAGCTGATGGAACTTGAGGAAGAAACTTGCTCTACCCGCCTGTATTCCTTAGAAGTTACCTCTCTGATAGAGGCGTCAAAGCGCCTGGGCTTATGTAGGGAAGAAAACCTTGCAAGTGGTGATATTTCTTGTAAGTTCTACATTGCATACATTCTACATCCTGCCCCCTCACACCTCTCCCCATACCCATTTTATTTTTCTCCCAGAAAACTGAATAGAAATCAGTCTCAAAGAACCTTCAGAACAAGTGGGGGGGGTGCGAAATCATTTCAGCATATTAATGAACAGCAAGCACCGACAGCCCTCTCCCGGAGAAGTTCATTTTTATGCCAAATCTACACAAGGCTTTTCCAACCACACTGCATCATTTGGCCCAAAACCTTTTTTTCAACTCCCATATTGCTCTTCCACGTGCAACAAAATACACAGAGGAAAAAAAAAGAAAAAGAAAAAAGAGAGTTTGAGAGAAGATGGGGTATTAACCCAAAAATATATGACCGAGAAGACCTGGCCCCACCTAGGGACATCAGTCCCCTCAAAACCCTGGCCCTGGGTGATTCAAANAGTCAAATCCTTTCGTGTTTCTGTTTGTAACTATATCCTGCTGTGGTAGTCACTGTATAGCGCTGGCTCTGTAAGATCTGAACTCATGTCTTTCCCCAGAGGTTTTCATAATAAACAGAACCTGAGGTTTGAAATAAATAATTCCATTTAACATCACAGATCATGGAATGACAGGATTCTGCACTGAAAAGCCAGCCTTCGGGGCATTGTGTAGTGGTTTGTATTTCTCTCAAGTTTCTTTTTTTCACTCAGGTTTCTTTTTAAAAAGTAAATTCATTTATGCCTGAGATGTACGTCTTAGAGACAGAGGCCAGAAGACCAAGGTGAGGAGGGAACCAGTGCCACCCCCATCCCTTCCTGTCAGAAGGCCCACACCCTCTCTTCTACATGGTCATGCTAGGCACTCATCACAGCCCCCAGTGAGAGGGATCAGAAGCATCGGCCTGTTCTTCAAATTAAGAAAGAGATTGGAGAAGTCATAGTCTCTCTGAGAGTGGCACTAGGACCTGGGACTAACCCAGGTCACCTTCTTGCACTTGTCTCGTGAACAGTTATAGCAAAACTACCATAGAATTTACAGATTAAGTCAGGCCTTCCATGGAGGGGGGTGGGCTTCTATTCCACACATGGGAATGACACCTGAATATTTTCCTGTTTTTAAATTTGTATTTATTTTTATTTTATGTGTATGAATGCTTTGNCTGCATGTATGTAAGTGTACCATGTGCATGCAGTGCCCATGGAGGCCAGAAGAAGGTGCCAGATCCCCTGAAACTGGGGTTAAAAATGGTTATGAACTGCTGTGTAGGTGCTGAAAACTGAACTAGGTCTCAACAAGATCACAAGAGCTTTTAACCACTGACCCAGTGTTCCATCTCTACATGAATATTCTTAAAGCTTCTTTTATCATTTCCATATTGATCCCATGAGATGTAATTTCTTGTGAAAGATGTAGATGAAAAGTTGATTG
>LZPO01055722.1:41424-52342 GCA_001675575.1 Neotoma lepida | reverse complement strand
GGTGAATCAGCTCAATTTTATTCCAGAGTATAAGGAATATATAGGATCAGGGAGCCTGGAGACAAGCCCTAATTTGCATTAAGTGGCACTCTCCTGTCAAAAGGCTTAGTATGTGGCAGTAGGGTCCTATAGCAGAGCCCCTAGCACAAGTCTTCTCAGCAGGGATCTGTGCCAAGGGTCAAGCTAAAGATGAATCAGGCATCTGGTTTTAGAGACAGCTTTCAGATAAGATCAGTCCTCTAGGTCTAGGGACATTCTCCAGATAAGAGCTGTTGGAGAACAGGAAGCCTTGCTGAAGGGAGGGAGCTCCATTTTGCTGAGCTTACTGAGATAAGCTGCTAGGCCACGGGAGACTGCAACTTGTGACCAGCCAGAAATGTTTCCCCACATCTCTCCCTGTTTTATTTTTTNANGGAGAGGTGTCATTTTAAACATTTAGGAACCACCTGTGTCAGAAGGGTNCAGGGTCTGGAAGTGAACCATGACCTGATTGTAGGTAATTTTAGCAATGATGGTGATCTGTCGCTGGAGGAAATGAGTAAGGCAAGGGCAAATATCAAAATAAAANAGAGTATTCNGCAGACTGATAAAGAGTAGGAGCCAAGAAAATAAGGGTTTATGAGGCCAGCTAGTTTGCTCTATGGGCTAGAATTACGAGAGTATGTCTTTGTGGAGTATTTTGAGTGTGTTGACATTAGTTTAACAACATCCAATTTGTTTACATAGAAGCAACNTTCTTTCCCCAATACCAAGCAAGTTCCCCAATGTTCAGCAGTTATTAGGTCTAGTGTTCCTTTGTTTTGGAGCATGACCCTGGCAAGAGATTTCATTTGTCTCTGAAGTGACTCAGGGCTCTCAGTTGTAGATGTCTTTTTCTGATCAAGTCTTTGTCTAAAGTCTCCAGCCAGATGATGTGTCTGGATGATGGCAGTTGTTTTAGCCTTGGAAGATCCAAGGGAGATGACAAGTTGTATTCCTACCAGCAAATGAAGGAATATCTTTTGTCTTCAGTTAGCAGTAATGTTGCTTCTTCCTTCTCAGATACATAGATCTATGAAATAATCATAACAGGGGTGCAAAACCCTGGCAGAGGGTGTCTATGCAGAAGGTTATCATCCCCTTACACCAAAGAAGAAGGGGAAGGGCGATGCTTGTCAGCCTGGAAAGAGTGATGTTAGTGAGACATTGGTCCTGGGGTAAAGGAGAGGGGGCAATACAGCTGTCAGCAGAGGTCTATTGCTTCTATTGCTGGATACACAAAAGAAGCAGATGCTTTAGGGTGGATGGTGAAAGGGAGAAAGTTAACAACATATTTAAGATACTGTAGCCAGGGTGGTCTGATCATT
Organism: Neotoma lepida; assembly: GCA_001675575.1. Lineage (NCBI taxonomy): Eukaryota > Metazoa > Chordata > Mammalia > Rodentia > Cricetidae > Neotoma > Neotoma lepida. The sequence continues at coordinate 50,996 of LZPO01055722.1, read as the reverse complement.
TCTTAGTTGTGTCTCTTGTTTAAAGAATATTTTTTATGGGTTAGCATGGACTGGGAGGCCTGTACCAGCTGTTCAGAAATATGAATATCAGCAGAGGGAGATACAGCATAACCAGTGGGATATAGTTTTCTCAGGACTCTTGTTCTTTATCTTTCATTTCAGGGGTCATCTATAATAATGGTGAGATGGTTATTTAAGTTTCAAAACAGGAACAGCATCCTTGGTTGGGGCAGTCTATAAATCTAATCTCCTGTTTTTTTGCCCTCATAAGTTTCCTGAAGGGAAAAAAAACACCAATTGGGTTGAGAATTAGGGGATTAAGCAGTGACAGGTCAGGTTGGTGATATAACAAAGTCTGTTATTAAAAATAGCAGAGAGGGAGGCTTGAGTAGTGGCCACCAGGTCATGAATGTCCTTTCAGGAGATTTTACTGTCCTGGAAGGGGTGGCATTTCTTCTCCTCTGTCTTTGACTAGTCAGTGATAGGTGAACCATCTTTCCAATTGACAGGGTGATGTTGGACATTTCTGGCTGGAATCTGAATAGGCCTTGGTTGGTCCTTTCTGTGGAAAAAACACAAGAAAAACCCTCCTCCTGCTATGAGGAGGGGGTCTGGTCCCTTACATATTCCATCCATGGGGCAATGCCATTGTACCAAGATGGGAGGGTGCTTGGAGTTTTTGTAGATGTAGGATATTTTTAGGGTGGCCATTTGTCATTGCCAATTACATTGTTAGAGGTTAGTTTTGTTTTTAAGTTGACCATTGTTAGTTTTTTTAAAAAAAGTAATTTACATTCAAGACAGGGTATGTGAGCCATGTCCNCTAGCAGGTAAGGACTGAGGGGCAGTGGGAGAACCTGGAAGCCAGGTCCAGCTTTGTTGTGTTGAATAGGCAACTCAGCTTCTTGTTTCAGGTTTGAAACATTATATATATATATGACAGAAAGTAAGGATAAAAATTAGCTTTTATTTAAATTTGGAATATTGACCAAGATGGAATTTTGTCAGAGCCACCTTCTGGAAACTTTTTAGTTGTGTGGCTTTGATCTGCATGTTATTGGAGTTTATATGAACAAAACCCATACATATGTCATCATACCTTTTTATAAGGCTATGTTGTTGTACTTTAAGAACTACAATTCCCAGAATCCTAGCAAGTTACCTGGTACTTGGGCAGGTGTTATCTTTTAAGAACTACAATCCCCAGAATTTTAGGATGTTACCTGGTTTCTAGGCAGGTGCTATCTTTTAAGAACTATTTAATTAATGAATCTACTGATTAATAAATTTGAGTTTATTTTTATATGTCAATTGGCATTATAGGTAGTTACTTTTTCCCGTATTTCATGGAGTTTTCTTTTGACTTAGCCTATCTAGCAACTGTTATGGGAGCAAGGACTATGGCTTAGCTGTTTCCAGCTAAATGAGGCATAGGTTATCAGAGCCCAGGAAGGCTGAAAGGCTAATCAAAGGCAGCAGAATGGNACATTTATCAGAAGCATCTGATTAGCTGCTCCAGGTGAAGGGACAGGGAATGTTTATATTGGCTGAACTGGCTTATATTAGCTTTTAGTAGGTCTAGAGTTTAGTAGCTTGTAATTTGTAGATGTTTTTTGGATGGTGATTGTCAGCCAGGTGGCAATCTGTTCAAATATATAATGGGCAGAAGTTAAAGTTTAGGAGTTTAAGAAAAAATGAAAAATCTTACATTTGGAATGCCTTTTGTTTGACTTGTTGACAGGTGGATCCAAGTTTTAGGACATTGATTTCTTGAAGCTTATATAAATTTTAGTTTACCAAAGGAGATAAAAGTTTTAGATTAGCATTACCATTATATTGAAATCCACATTGTAGAAAAGGCAATTAATTGGTGTCAATAAAACATCTGGAACAGATTTACCTCTTGGGGTCATAGCAAAGACTATGGCTTTGGGTTAAAAGGCATGAACATTTTTTCATATGTCCAGAGAGTCAGATATAGATTGAACAGTGATGTCATTAGTCCAATGAGAAGCACTTTTAAATTTATATTTAGAGGATAAGTAAAGGAACCTTAAAATCTTGAGCTTGTGACTAAACAATAAGTAGTCTGTGTTTTTAGAGCTAGATTAATAGCTTGTGTTTTTAGAGCTAGGTTGATAGCTTGTGTTTTTAGAGCTAGATTAATAGCTTGTCAGAACTCCATTGGTTAATGTTAAAACTGAGATTTTTTTGTAAAGATTTATTTATTTATTTAATGTACACTGGTGGTTTGTCTGTATATATTCTGTGTGGGGGTGTTGGATCCCTTGGAACTGGAGTTACAGACAGTTGTGAGCTGGCATGTGGGTGCAGGGAACTGAACTTGGGTTCCCTGAAAGTGCAGCCAGTGCTCTTAACTGCTGAGCCATCACTCCAGACCCAAACTGAGCTTTTAGAGTCTTAGTATAATAATAGCATAGCNAGGGAGAGAAATCTGAAACATTTTCATATACCTTAAACCATTTTTATACCATTATAAATTGTATCTACCCAAGTATCTTTAAAACACCCCATAATCCAGGTCTTGATGTCTTTGGACCTCTATAATTTGTATTCACAAAGCTTAAGAACTTGTAATTGATAACTTGCATTTAAATACTTAAGTTATCTTTTTATCACAATTTAAGCTTTTACATCTTTAGACCTTTATAGCATATATATATATATATATATATATATATCTTATCATATCTTTTTAGACCTAAGACATTTGTTTAGATCTTTAAAACACAAGGTTTAAAATGTATACCCTTTTATAGATTTATTAGATTTTAACCAAATCCAATAAATGAACTGATAAATTTGGAGATGTAGAATGTTTATATAAACCAAGCTTAATTTTTTGGCCATTTTGTTTTTAGTCTTTGTGTCAGGAGGCTCTCAGTCTGACAGAAGACATAGAGAGGCTTTGAAACATGCTTGAATCTAGGGAAGAGGAGAGCCAGACCCTGACTCTACACACAACCTTTTAGTGAGATGGAACAGCAGGAAAATTATCTTTAATGATATCTGTATCAAAAGGATATATAAACTTTTGTTAACCTGAATCTAGTGGCCTGAGGTCTCAGGGGTATTTTTTAAGATCCTGCTAAAAGGGGTTAGCCACGTGGTAACTTGAAAGGCAATAAGAATGATAGAGACAAAGATATTTAACCCATCTTTGTCTTCATGANATATTTAAATTACATTTATTAACACACCAGAATGCCCCAACAGACAAATAGACAAACTTTTAATGGTACAGCTTTCTTGAGAAATAGACAAACCAAAAACTTCCCATGAGAGGGATATTTCATTACCAATTTTAATCTTGCCTGATGGACAGTCTATAGATTCTGAAATAAAAGAGATTAGTTAATAGAATAATTTTAAGTTATAGAAAAAAAGGAACTTTAGTGGGTCTCTAATGCTTAGTAGTCAGGATTGTGGTTCTCCAGGAGACAGTGAGAGGCAGCATTGTGGAAGTGTAGTGGTTCTGTGGGGAGGGAAGTGAAAGGAAAAGGGGACAAGGGGCCTGCCCTTGCCCAGTCCATGGAGCCATGGTGGTCACCATAAATGTGTATATATATATATACACATATATGCATATGTGTGTGTGTGTAAGATATATATGTAAGCTTCTATGATTTATTTGAATCATAGAATTTTATATGAATTTCATACCTGAGTACTGAGTGCTGTATTTACATTATTTCTACTATTTCTTCTCTTACCCTTGTCCATTCCATGTGTTCTATATTATTTATCAAAAAGATTACTGTTGGAATTCCTGGCCACTCCCCCAGCTACATGACCACACATACACTGCCCAGTAGCCAAGCAAGAGGCTTAGTCATCCCCGGGCCTTACATCCTANGTAATCCGTGCACTGCATGATCACCTAATATGCGTGCAGCGTGATCGTGCAATCTATGCATATGTGTGATGTAAGCCCATATGTGCATGTACAGGGGAACCTATAAAAACACAGGCTCCATCTATCCCTCCCTTTCTGACTGCACAGTCTTTCAATAGGCCTAAGAACATCCCTTCTGTGCCCCTTCCCCTAATAAACTCTTATAGTAGGTTTTGTTGTACCTCATGGCTTTTTTCACATGGTAAGTAGTACCACTTAATGAATAACATTGTGCTGCATAATAACTAATAATTACTACTTNTTATAACATACTATTATTTATTATGTATACAAATGTATACATAACTACTTCCTGATGTGTATGTTATATCATTATCATATGTATGTGTGTATTTGCCTGTGTATGCATGTATGTATATGATCTCTTTTTACTGAATAGCCTATCATGGGTCCTGTCCCTGGAGAAGAATAATTCTCCCTCTCTTAGTGTCTATCATTTGCCTGTAGTTTTTTAGCAAAGTATCAGATTTGATAGTTTTTCATCTGTATTGAAATACCAACTTATGGTGTCATTGTGCTAGTCTGTTTTAATTAGGCATGATTTTGATACTTCATGTGTGAAGACANCCTGTTCCACAGGATCTCATAATCTGTTTACTAAATTTCCTCAATGTTACTATAGTCTTGGAATAATTATGAATGTTGTGGAATCATCAATTGGGTCAGACATACTACTGTCAGTTGTTCTGTGAAGTTCGCTCAGCTGTGGAATTCTGTAGTGGTCTCTGTGATGCAAAATGAATGTTTTCTTGGAGATGATGGCTAAATGTATCTACGGATATAAAGACAGATAGTTAGAATGAATATAGAAATTATACTGCTTAAGGACAATTAGCAGCTGAAGGTTCACCTTAAGGACCCTTGATACCACCAGCCATGTGTAGTAGGCTAGGTTTGCTGTATCAGGCATAGCCATGATATAGATCTGAAAAATTCAGCTGAGGCTTTGAGCACCAAGCCACTAATACCCTTCTATGGGCTAAGACTTGGCAAATTATAACACTTGAAAAAGTGGTAAAATCATGATGTTTACCTTGATGTTTTGTAGTACTGTTAGCTGCAGTGTTTGCATTATTACAATGTGGTGGTGAGGAGTAGAAAATTAAATTAAATTAAATAGAGGACTGTCTCTAAGATCTTAATATAGTAATAAATTCTTAAATGAGTCTTATTGTAAAGTACAACAGACAGAGGTGAGAATTTTGACTGAAGTCTGAGATGGAATACATAGAAGAGTCCTCTGTGTTTCTCTTGTTACAGTTTTATATGTGAGGCTCACAGATGAACAGCACAGATACTTGCCCACATCCTATTTCAGTCCACTATTGAGAAAAGAAAAGTTGAAACTGTAGGAACAGGGAGGACAGAATCACAGCTAGGGAGGAAGCAGAACAGAGAGTTACCTAAAATGAACATCAGTGTTGTTCTGAGTTATATTCCTTAAGTTATGTTTTGCCTTTAAGGTTATGATATGCACAGCCAGGTAGATGGCTCAGTCAGCAACATGCTCATGTGGAAATAGGACCCAGGGATTTATTTCAGAAATACACATATTAAAATACAAGCATACTGGTATTAGCATGCACAAAGAAGGGGTGGTGATATAAAAATCTCCAAATTTTACTGGCAATCTAGGCTAGACTGTCTGGCAAATTCTGTTCATTGGAGAAACCCTATCTCAAATCAGCTAGTTGTAATGTACATCTGCATTGAACCAGCACCTGATTGATATGTAGGCACAGTAGCACTCATTAAGTGACATCATCTGTGATTGTATGCACAATTCTCATACTATGTCCAGCCAGTCAAATCTGAAGTATGGCTAGAGGCAGAAATCCTGAATCCCAACTCCTATCAGAGTGGCTATTGGTATTTAATGAGCAGATGAATGAGGAGAGTCAGATTTTCTCAGGGATGTTTGTCTTGAGAAGCTACGCATGTTCCAGTAAATGGTCCCATATCCATGTACACATAGGTGCCTTAATTGAACTCAATTCTTATTAAAGGGAAAGAAGGTATATGAACTTAAGGTGGGATAGTTATAGTGGTGTATGGAGAGGTATTCCCTTGTGGAAAATGGGGTGGATTTTTCCAAATACACTATTTCATATATTAATATTGAATAAAAATTAAGAGTATCAGTTGCATCTGAAAAACAATTGTTGTCACTTGCCTAAAGACAAATGTGAAACCATACATAAAATCTTACATACAGAATTGTTGAGAATATACATATATTTTAAGCATTTCTTTTCTAAAATACATATGTCTTAAATTATTTATCATTTGACATTGAGAAATACTCTATGCTAATTGGTTNTATTTTGAGCAGGACTTAAAAGCAACATTTCTTTATCCGATCCAAGAAGCATTTTGTAGGGTACTTTAAAAGACATAAATACATTATGCGGTCTTATAATCCAAGCATGTAATCACTGCACTTGGGGAAACCGACACAGGCAGATCATAAAGAGGAAGCAGCCAGCTGCGCATGGCAGCCCAGAATCACAATCAGAAAGATGTAGACAGAAAGGAACATTTTGTATATAGCAAGGATCGAGCAGCATGTAGCCAGATACGTGATCAGCGCACAGGCACCGCTGTCTGGTCTTGTCTATTGTTAATTGGGAACGAGCGCTCAGGGCAAATTACGTTTTTTCCTGTTTTCCACTTCCGCTGTCCCTCCTCTTGCTGCAGTTTACAGGGAGGAGGGAGAGAGAGATAAAGCAGCTCCGGTGGCGATCTCCAAGGTTACCACATTATTTGCTTTCCATCCCTGGATTTGAGATCTTTCTCCTGATTGGTTCTTAGTCCTCTTTCTATTTGAATGCATACAGTCTTCCAATCAGAGGCGACCAGAGGTAATAAAAGTCTCTGTAGCTGAGGATTTTACCAGTCAGGCTCCTGGCTAGATTCCAGGTACTAGCTAGTACCTGATCTAGCCAAAGCCTGACTATAAGCTGCTAAAGAGAAGGAATGCTGCTTCTGAACCCTGCAGAGCCAATGGAATGTAATAGGGAGGGATTTGTTGAAATTCCCCACACTCCTGCTCTGAGTCACAGGCTCCTGCTTCCTGGGTAGGAAATGTGATCCTGCTTCTGAAGTCCTTGATGCTGCTTTAATATCTGTCATCCCTGTCTCAGGCTTGTAATCCTGCATCATCTTCAAGGAATATGATACAGTTTGATACTGGTTTCTGACAAAGACCAGGGATGTACTGTTCCTTATACTTCCTTAGAGGACCCACTGTGAAGGACTACTATGGCAAGGACAATGCTCATATAGCCCCTGGATCTCTCTGAGAGCTTTGATATTTAACAGTTGCAGACACTATCTTACTTGTCTCCTAAGAAGCTCTGTGGGCAAAGAAATGTAACACTGGCAACGTTAATTCTTATCATCTTGCTGCCTTCTGGGGTCTCAGAGGTTCACATTTTCAATCTGGGTTCTACAGTAAGGCTTAAATTTTCATTGTACTTAAGCAAATAATAGTCTTTATTGTTTCTTCTTTCTTCCCTGTGTGTTCCATTCTATGAGGTCCTGCAAGGCACAAGAGTATTAGAAAATCAATTCTCTCTCTGTGGTGTCAGACTACTGTTCTGTACAATTACCAAAAGAAATTTACCCACCAAATTTCCTTGTCACCCTTTAAAAATAAATTTCCACTCACTGACCAGTATCTCCTCATTAGTAATATGTTTCAACTTATAACTTCTGTGTCGTATGTCCTATCTGCTTATGAAGTTATACTGCTTTGTCTGCATTGCTCATTTCAATCACAAAACCCTTTTTAATTGCATATATTACATATTATCTGGAATATTTCTGTGTCCTATATAATTTTATTTGATCCAACTTTCCTTTTATGAGGAGCATATGAGTAGGAAAGATTTTGGGTGAGAACTGATGCTGAACTGAGAGACTACTCAACAAAGCACAAGCAGCAATGCAAGTATTGCATTACTTAGGAATATCAAAGCAAGAAGTTTATATGCATTGCAGAATGATGCACTGATGGCAAAAGCTGGTAAAAGTGAGTGTATGTGGGTGTAGAGATAGATATAGAAATGGAAGTGAGAGAAATCGAAACAGACAAGAAACAAATAGAGAAGGGAGCAAGATTCCCTTTGTTATTGTGCACAGACTTATTCAAAGATTTCTATATTGTAATAGCTTTGTATAGGAAAGCACATGTCAAAATCAGAGTTGATATGCTTATTTTCATGAACATGAGGAGCTAGGCTCATTGGAGCAATTCAAAAGATGGATATGATTTCAGCTCGGAGTTTAGCACTGTGGACAAGTCCAAGCATATGGGTATCTGATGGGTCACTTCAAAGAAGTTGGAGGAGGCAGAGACCTGGAAATTGTCAAGAGTTTTAGCACTGTTCTTGCTTTGAATTCTATCACTCAAATAGTGATAGATTAAGCCTGATAATGTCTATAGCAGTTTTAAACACTAGGTAGCTAAAAAATTATTTTGTTAACTGAGATAAAAATTTACTAAAGCATATTTCATCATACCCTACCATATGATAGTGAAGCTTTTATAATTTTAAAAAAGAAATAAATAGTAAGACAAAAATATTTTATTTCATATTTAGAAGCTTATTTTTTATAATTAGGAATGGCGTGTTAGCCATAAATCAAGCTTAATATGACTATCCTTATGTAATCACACATTTCTTTGTTTAAAAATATGCCTTGAGCTCCTGGCAGTGATCCCCCCATCCTTATAACCACCTGCAGAAAGGCTGTCAGGCCTTAGGAAGACAATGCCTCCAGTAGTCATGTGGACTTTTGTAGTGAAATACTGCATCAGTGTGTCCTATGACCTTCACAGAAGATGACAGGGTGGAAAATGTTGGATAAAGATACAGGAAATCATTTCATAGAGTTGGCTATAAATTGACAAAAGATCATTTTGTTATGTTTATGAGCAACTTACATCATTTAAATATTATTCATACTAATGTATGTCAATAATTACATAAGAATTTATGTGGTACAACTTACTATTTCACATTTTGTAGTATTTGTTTTCATTGTTAGTTAAAAAATGAAGTTGATGAATGCACGACTCAAAGGTAACACTTACTTCAGAAGATTTTGTGAATGGTGACTCTTACACAAGCATGGAAAGATCATGCATTTTTTAAGGTTACAAGAATTGGATAAAGGAAGCATTTTCATAGCATCCCCTGCAAGCAAGAGAGGGATGCCTTAGGTGTAGATCCACGTACTCAGTGCTGAAGGGACAGGAGAAGGAGAAGAGGTTCAGAAGCTGCCCCTGAAATCAGACTGATCAATTCTGAGCACTGCGGGTGATTCTCCTCAATTCTTGCTCCCATTGATTATGAATGATGTGTCATATCTCATTTCACCTCTCTCCTNTTCTCCACACCACTTTTCCAACTCAGACAACATCTCTTAGCACACTTCTACACTTACCAGTATAGCTAGCACTATGCCAGNTGAGAAAATTTACTGTTATCTTAATGGCAACTAGTGTCCTGTAAACGAATTTCTAAATGGTCTTATTAAATAAAAACATGGAGCCAGAAATAGGGGTGAATATCTGACAGAGATCAGGGGAAATAGGAACAGCTACCAGCCAACTTCACCTCACCAACAC